>JAREIK010013827.1:0-20027 GCA_029783825.1 Sapria himalayana | reverse complement strand
CTCGCAGTTCAAAGACGCCCCCATACACATAACCGTTTTGGAGATGGTCAAACACTTCTTAAGTTGCAACCAACTTGGCCATCAAAAAAGGAAGAACGGGTCATGGCACGCAAAGAACGCCCTCTTTCCCCTTCCGTTTTGGAAGGAAATCACCCACTTTCCATGAAAATCATATCATCTTCCTCCTCCATAAAGAAAGGAAGAACGACAATAAGCAAGGTACGACATTCTTTGCTGAAAAAGACTAACTCTTTCACTCTCCAGATTCCCTGATCTGACTTAGGCATCGGAGAGGCGGCGGGCGCACCACCACCGTTTCTTGCTTGTTTTGTAGGTACATGCTGGCAGGTAAGCTCCGATGAATCCAGTGACTTAGAAAATTCAGGAGACTACATTTGGCGCCGTCTATGGGAACGACCAGGAAAAAAAACTCATCGGCGATTTGTGAGGGCTTGGCTACATCTGTTTTCAAGTGATCTCCCATCCCTCGAAGCTTTGGTAGTTCCTGATCACTCCATCGGACCGTCAGTTTTGTCACCATGACCAGCAACCCAGTGAATCAATCCCTGGAAGACTAATTCCTTCGCTGGCATCAGGATATGGAGGCAAAGCAGGAGGAACAGGCTAGACAGATGGCGAATTGCAGGGTTGTGTGACCATCTGCAGTAAGAAAACAACCGCCTACGGGCTCATAGGAAGGCGAACGGATCGAAAATGCACAAGGAAATAGCCACCCTGCACCCCTAGTTAAACAAAATAAGGCAAGAGCCTATCTGGCCATAACAGCGACACTGTAGCGATGATGAGTTATCTTCCAACAGCTCCCTGCTTTCGGATCTACCACCTTCAAAGAACAATGTGGAGGCCGAATCAAGGAAGAGGCCTCCACTTCGTTCCAGCTGGTCCGTCAGCGGCATGCCTCGTCGGGTGTAGAGAGAATTCAGCAGAGAAAGGCGGTAGTTGGAGCACGCTCCTAAAAACATACCCGCGTGGCAAGGGGGTGCAGCACCATCACTTCCGTTCGGGTATCCCACCTTCAGAGCTGCACCAGCCCCGTATATGCCTACACCTACTGCTGTTCGGGGGCCTGAGGACATGCTGTCGTCCCCACTAGGTCAGCACATCTTGAGTTATGAGCCTCCCTACGGCTTTGTCATATCACCGTTTGCCATGTATGATGGCTCCTCTAACCCGTACGACAACATGCTGTCACTTCAACCAAGCGATGATTCTAAGCGCAGGAAATGACCGTCTTCTATGCAAAGTGTTCACGGCCAGCCTGAAGGGACCCGCCCTAGCCTAGTTCCACAAACTCCCAAGGGGATCCCTCAACTCGTTCACTGAGTTGTGGGTTGCGTTCGTTTCCCAAGTACTTATGTTTGGTCCAATAAAAGGGAAACATCAGTTCACTACAGACCATCTTCAAGCGGGAGGATGAATCTATCGGGATTTCACCAGACGATTTGGATAAAGCTGTCCAACAAATCGATGCATACAACATGGATGCGGTCCTTCATAACTTTCAAAGAAGCTTTAGGCCGACTACCCCTTTCTTCCAATCTCTATCTCTAGATCCGCCTGCGATGATGGAAGAACTGTACAAACGGGCGGACAAATACTCTACACTAGAAGACAATATCCGGGCAGCCTCCCATGACAGTAATGATTACCGCCCAAATTAGCAAGCTGGCCACAAAGGGGCAGCCCTAGCAAAAAGGGAGCTAGAGTAAGAACCAGAAGCGCTCCCGGGAGCAGTCAGAGAGAAAGAGGGAACCTCCCCAGTTTACCCCTCTGAACATCTCCTACGAAAGACTCCTCCCTCTTATCCGAGATCACCGTGACTTTAAATGGCCTACACCAATTCAGTCAATCCCAAGCAACGCAATCAATCTCTAAGGTGCGATTACCACAGGGACCACGGGCATGAAACTAACCGATGTCGAACCTGAAGTTCCTAGTGGAGAAATTAATCCAAGTTGGTCACCTCGGAAGATACATTCGGGAGTCGACCCGTAAAGCAGAAACAGCTCCAACAGTTGAAAGAATAGCGCCAGCTCAGAGCTCCCGTCCGAACCCCAGCCCACCATCAATTACATATTGGGCGGCCCGGTCGATGACCAGTATCAGTCCAAGCGTCAAAGGAGAAAGCTGCTACGAGTGTCCACAGTTCGAACCCGGGTGAACACCATCAGTACCCCGGACAGCTAAAGAGCAATAAAGCCAGTTGATGGCCCTATATCCTTTCCTCCCATTAACCCGTCCAGGGTCATCACTCCACACCATGATGCACTTGTGCTTACTTTATGCATTAACAATTTTGATGTACACAGAGTGCTTGTTGACCCTGGCAGCGCAGTCGACCTGTTACAGCTTCCAGCCTTCAGGCAGATGAAAGTTCCACTTGACAAGCTCAGTTCGGTTGGCAGAATTTTGTCCGGATTTAATGAGGCAACCATGCTAAACCATGGGTGATATTACTCTCCCCGTCAAGGCAAGGCCGGTTATTCAGCAAGTCTTATTTTCAGTTGTCGAAGACTTGGGGCCATACAATGCCATTGTTGGTCCAGCCTGGCTGCACAGCTATGAAAGCAGTACCCTCGACTTACCATCAAACAATCAGTTATTTAACTAGTGCCGGACAGATTGACCTCCTGAGTAGCCAATTAGCAGCTCGCTAGTGCTATCAACTATTGGTACAAGAGCGTGAGAAAAGTGAAAGCTCCAACAATCTGACCTTCGAGACCCAGCTCCCAGAATAGCAATCACAGCTCACCGCCCAAGCAGGTTAGGAGGACATGGAACAATTGGCTATTGATCCCTTGGAATCAATACTCCTAGGCGGGCCGGAAAAACACACTTATGTTAGCTCCCTCCTGTCTGGAGAGGAGAAGGAACAATTACGGCAGGTTTTGCTTCGTAACATCGATGTATTCGCCTAGACCCACTCGGACATGACTGGCATTAGCCCTGCGCATGCTTCTCATAAGTGAATGTTGTTCCGTGTGTTAGGCCGATCAGACAAAGAGTAAGGCGTTTCCACCCGGACCGCCATCAGGTTATTCAGGCTGAAGTAGATAACCTTTTGAAAGCAGGGTTCATCAAAGAAATCAAGTACCCAGAATGGCTAGCCAATGTAGTGGTGGTACCAAAGAAAGGTGGTAATAGAGAGTATGCGTAGACTATACCGATCTCAACGACGCATGCCCTAGAGACAACTTCCCTCTACCTCGCATAGACCAGATTGTCGACGCGTCAACCAGGCATGGGATGTTGTCGTTCCTAGATGACTTCTCGGGATACCATCAAATCCCCATGTACCCGTCGGATGCAGAGAAAACAACGTTTATCACTCCACATGGACTCTTCTGCTATAATGTAATGTCGTTTGGATTAAAGAATGTCGGGGCAACTTATCAGAGACTGGTGACCAAGATGTTTAGACCGCTGCTGGGTAAAACCATAGAGGTATACATTGATGATATGTTGGTAAAGTCCAAGGAGCGCCCGGACCACGCTACACATCTACAAGAAGCTTTCGAACTCCTCAGAGCATACGACATGAAACTCAATCCCTCAAAGTGCGCCTTCGAGGTAAGTGCGGCTCGGTTCCTGGGTTTCATGGTGACCTAGAGGGGGATAGAAGCCAACCCTGCTCAGCTTAAGGCTATCCTAGAATCCCCGGCTCCCAATTCTAGAAAAGGGGTACAACAGCTGACCTGCCGGTTGGCCGCCCTGGGCGGTTCATCTCTCGGTTCACAGACCGTCTAAAGCCATTATTCGCCACCCTCAAGGGGGCCAACCGGGCCGGATGGAATGAGGAGTGTGATCAGGCCTTTATGGCAATCAAACAATATCTAGCGGAACCTCTAGTCCTCGCTAGCCCTGAAGTCGGTGAGACACTCTTCGTATGTCTAGAAGTCTCGGATGTCGCAGTGAGTGCCGCCCTATTCAAAGAAAATGCGGATGGAAGGTAAAGACCAGTGTTCTTCGTTAGCAAGTCCTTAACCGACGCATAAACCAGATATAGCCACCTTGAGCAGGCTGCTTTAGCTCTCCGGGTAGTAACCAAGAAACTTTGCCCATACTTCCAAGCACACCCCATTGTGGTGCTAACTAACCTTCCCCTTCGAAGTACTATTCACAAGCTTAACTTATTTGGGAGAATGGCTCACTGGGCGGTCGAACTAAGCGAATATAGTAACTAGTATAAGCCAAGGTTAGCAAAGAAGGGACAGGTTCTAGTCGACTTCCCAGTATAAATCCCCCAACCTGAAACATGCCTGACAGTTTGAATTGGTGGACTCTCAGTGTAGACAGGGCATCTTGGCAAACTGGGGCTGGCATTGGTCTGCAACTAAAATCCCTAGTGGGGACAAGATCGAGCAAGCAATCCGACTAGGCTTTAGCGCCTCGAACAATGAATCAGAATATGAAGCCATCTAGCCGGGATTGAACTAGCAGTGCAGATATCAACCGACAAGCTTATAATTCGAAGTGATTCCCAATTGGTGGTAGGGCAGGTAAACACAGAATATGAGTCCGGGATCCCCGAATGGCGAAGTATGTAACCCTGGTTAAACAACGCTTGGGTAGTTTTTCAGCTTGGAAGCTAGAACACATTCCTAGGGACGTCAATGAAAAAGCAGACGCCTTAGCCGCCGTGGCCGCTCTCTACCGAATAACAGAAACAATATTTATGCCTATCTATTACCAGCTGGATTCCTCAATAGCCACTGTCCGGGTAAGCCAGGTGGACGAAACCTCCCCTTCTTGGATGGACCCCATAGCGCAGTACATCACAACGGGAGAACTCCCTAATGAGAAGGACAAGGCTCAGAAGGTCCGAATCCAGTCGGCCAGATTTTCCTTGATCGATGGGCAGCTGTTCAAACGATCCCTAGACTGGCCATATCTAAAATGCTTAATTGCCGACCAGGGCCAGTATGTGTTGGCCGAGCTGCACGAAGAGATATGTGGCAATCATCCAGGCGGTAGAACTCTGGCACACAGAGCCCACACTCAGGGGTATTATTAGCTAACCATGAAGTCTGGCGTTGCTGATTACGTGCGAAAATGTGACCGGTGCCAATGGAAGGCTCCCATCTTAAGATCGCCGGCTCAAGACCTAATTTCCATCTTAAGCTCATGGCCCTTCGCTCAATGGGGAATTGACATAGTAGGGTCGCTCCCTACCGCTTCGGCTCAAAAGAAGTTATTGTTAGTGGCCACTGATTACTTCAGCAAATAGATAGAGGTTGAGGCTTTTGCATCAATCAAAGACAAGGACGTCACTCAGTTTATCTGGAAGAAAATCGTTTGCCGATTCGGTATTCCTCGGTCGATTGTATCAGACAATGAGCCCCAATTTGATAGTCGGGTCTATAGAAACTTCTGCCAAGAGTTGAAAATAAAAAATCTATACTCCACCCCCCAGTATCCGCAAAGCAACGACTTAGCAGAGGCTTCTAACAAAACCTTGTTGACTGCCTTAAAGAAACGGTTAGATTATGCTAAAGGCAAATGGGTAGACGAACTTCCTGGAGTACTCTAGGCTTACAGAATGACCGCCGAAGACCAACCGACATATCTCCCTTCGCACTTACCTATGGGATGGAGCTATAATCCCTACAGAAATCGGTATGCCTATGCTCTGAACTGATGTGCCCGAGCAGTTGAGTACAGAATCTATAGTTAAGGACCTAGACACGATAGATGAACTATGTGAGACAACAGTTGTACAAATAGAATCTCACAACCACCGATGTGCAAACCTGTAGCCAGGAGACCTGGTCCTAAGGAAAGTCTTCGAGAACACGGCTAATCCAGTGGCCGAAAGTTTCAGCCCAATTGGGAAGGACCATATATTATAACACGAGCCGACGAATCCGGTTCATATGCACAAGATAAACTAAATGGAACACCCATACTAAGAATGTGGAATGCTATGCACCTCAAAAGGTACTATTAATAAAAGAAAGATTCAGTCTCTAACCGTGTTTCCATCTCAAATTTTAATTATCAAAGTCTGAGGAACACTGATGTCTTATCCGGCCCAGTATGGTTGATGCTCAACTGGCTCATTACCAAGTCCAGGGAAGGTTGATATCATACCCGACCTAGTATGGTTGATGCCCAGTATGGTTGTTACCCAGCTGGTTCATTACCAAGTCCGAGGAAGGTTGATGTCCTACCCGGCCCAGTATGGTTGATGCCCGACTGGTTCATTACAAAGTCCAGGGAAGGTTGATGTCTTATGCGGCCCAGTATGGTTGATGCCCGGCTAGTTCATTACAAAGTCTGGGGAAGGTTGATGTCTTATCCAGCTCAGTATGGTTGATGCCCAGCTGGTTTATTACAAAGTTCGGGGACGGTTGATGTCCTATCCGGCCCAGTATGGTTGATGCCCAGCTGGTTCATTACAAAGTCCGGGGAAGGTTGATGTCCTATCCGGCCTAGTATGGTTGATGCCCAGCTAGGTCATCCATCTATGCCTAGCCGGCTAAACAAAGTAAATTACTTGACTCGACAGAAAGAAAGCGACAACAGCAAATTTTCAAGACAAACACATGCTTTATTAAGAAACTCAGTTGCACTACATCGAAAGCCGGGGATATAATACGTAAGGCAGAAGGCTACACTGATGGAAAAAAAATACAATCCCTAGTTCCCCTAGAGGCATCAAGTTCCTCATTCTCCCTAGTTACTCTGACGGGAGAATTAGACTGGATGCCTAGCCCAACCTCGGCAGCTGGAACACTCTTGCCCGCCTCTTTAACATCTGCATCATGATGGGTGTTAGGAAACCCTAGGGCAGCACCCGAGGGGCATCGGGGATTGATGAAGAACTTGGGAGGTAGCGGCTTTGACGTGTCTGGCATCCCGTCTGGGATCACGGGCTCACTTCCACAAATGTTGTGTGCGAAGGCACAACAACCATAATCGTAATTGAAGATCACATCAAAGCTTGCTTCAAAAGCCTCCTCCATAGCCTTTTTCTCTTTAGAAGCCTCTGCCCGAAAAGTGGACAACTCGTCTTTGCTAACCCCGAGCTCTAGTAGTAAAGAAACTTGTTCATCTGCCAGACGATTGTCCTCGTCCTCCGCCTTCCTCTGGGCCTCTTCTAGAAGCAGCCAAGGTGTGTTGGACCCCGGTCCCTTTTGCCTGGCACCTCTAAAGCAGGCAAGGCATGCTGGACCCTGGCTAACTCATATTCAACCTGTGCCCGGGCGCTCCCTGTCGCTTCGGCATCCAATCTAGCCATCGACGCTTCATGATGAGCAGAATCTCTCTCCTCCTCAGCTCGGACTACCCTTTCAACGGCTTCCTTGGCCTCCGACTCTCAGGGCCGTGAACTCACCTCCATCTCCATCAAGGAAGCACTAAAGGCCTTCTGGTCGGAAAAAGCCGACTGGGAGTAGAGTCGTAGCCTCTCTGCATCCCCCAATCGAGACCGGAATTCCCGATGTTGGTAGGCCATGTTTCAAATGGCAGTAATCGCCTGCGAATGGATATATTAAGGATACGACAATGGCTAGGAAACAATGCTAGAACATTACATAGCAGTTGACAGGCCGAAAACGTGGTGTGTAAAATGTACGCCTATGTGCGCAAGTGCACGCGTCGCCCCAAGTAATATAGTGTACCAATGGTACGGATATCGATCCACGGGGATAGGTGTGGTGACTACAGAGATTTGCTTTTCAAGTATTATCTGGATATACGTCTTGTGTGAAAGGGTACTAGTGTCTGAATATAAACTAAGCAAACTAATCTGAATGAATTACTATGTAATGGAGACTAGGGCTTTGTCTCCCCCTGCCACTTTCGATGGATTATTTCTTAAGGATAATATTATTCAGTTTATTTATGATTTATTAATGGCAAGGTGATCTTGCTCGAGATACCTCTCTCGAGGTGTATTCGCCTATCTCGCTAGTAGAGTTGAGTGTATCTCTACCCCAACTCGGTACTCCGAAATGCCTTAATGTTCTAACCTTAATTGCCCCTTCGGGTTCGGAATATCTCTATCTACCGAATCAACCGAAGGCTGCTACTCATATCCCTAGGTATCCTCATCTCTCGAATCTCGGATCTCTAGTATGATTACACTAATGTTGGCCAAACATCACCATGTAATTGATTCACAGATGTAGCAGACGATAATGAATCATAAATCAATGAATAATATAAATTAATAAACTTTAATCCATTCGAATGTGATGGTTTAACAATACCCTAGGTATAGATATAGAACATAATGAATAAGAAAATCCACTATGTTATATATAAACATCAGTTCTATTATCCAAAACGAAGAAAAATACAAATCATGGGCTCTTCTTCGAGATCGATGTCACTCTGTTCTGATTTCCGCGCCCTAGTTCGTACGATTCCCGATACCCAAATTTTGCGCCCCCTTTTTGCTTTTAATGATGAGAGGACAAAACTCGCGCTGACGTCGCGACGTTGCAACGTCGCAACGTTGCCATTTGTTGACTTTTATATTAGTTGACCCAACGTCGCAACGTTGGGACGTCACGACGTGGGGACGTCGCGACATTGCAGCCATCTTTATGCACTTTGATCCTCTGCTCTCGAACGCTTCCAAAACTGCTCTTTTCGTACCAATTTCACATGCATTCACACCAATTGCACTAATCAGGTATTAGGCTATAAAAATACGCATTTAATGTAAATAACGCTAAAAACGTAAGACCGACGCAGGTATAACCTGAGTGTTTTAGGCACTCATCACACCCCCAAACTTAGCTTCTTGCTTGTCCCCAAGCAAGAATAGACTCTAAACTGAACACACACTCTACATACTATAGTCTAACACGAAGGTAGTGATGCCCATGCTGATAGATATAGGATCAAATTGGATCGATTCACACTGCTGTCGTTCTGTTTGAAGTTCACAGGATTCGCAAAGGTGTTCAACTTTCGAAAGAACTAGGTTGAACTCGGTGAAGTTGACTAGTGCCTCAGCCTCCGAGTATTCAATAACCTTTCCCAAGGACCCTATGTGCGTTAAATAAATGACCTCTAGTGTACACTCTAGGTTCCGACGCCCCCAAACTTGAGTTCAACTCGCCTAATTGGGAAAATCTAACTACAAAAGGATCGGAACGCACCGTTTGCAATTTCTAATATACCTACTCACTACATAGAACAAAACTAGTGCCCGTAAGTTTATGTTAAGTGTTCATGTAGCGGGGATTAGTTGGTGACTCCCCACCAGTTGGTTAAGGGCACCGGGCATTCAGTTCCCCTCGAACGTCACCCCGAACACTCAACTAAACCTAAGGGCCCTAAGCTGTGGGAAACTTCCATCTTCTGTCCCCTGTAACGGGCAGTGAAGTCAATGACTCCCGGCCAGTTGGCTCAGGGCATTGGGCTTTGAAAGGCCCCTCGGACTGTGCCCGGGATTCCAATTGGAAGATCCCACTTATTCTATCTATATATATATATATATATTTTTTTCTTTGTTTTTCTTTCCCTTTTTATTTTTTATTTTTTTTTTTATTTTTATTTTTTAAATTTTTATTTTATTTTATTTTATTTTATTTTGGGGCTCGAAGGCAATCCTCTTTTATTCACGGTGTCCCATCTCTTTAGTGTTTAGAGATTCCCAGGGTTGTTGAACCTAGTAGTCGGGCTCGGTACCTAGGCATACCCTAGAGATCATTTGTGAGTGAGTGTGATAGGCACCTTGAGAAATGGTTTCTTGAATAACCAGAGGTGATTCACTATGCCTCCCCCCACCTACCTATGCAACCTAATTCCCGAGCATTCAAACATCCAATGAAACCTTTCTTCTATGACAAAAGTGGATTCGGCTCAAAAGTAATCCCCTACTTCAAGCATGGCATCACACACACAACTACCTAAACACGACACCTATACATGTATAAGATTTACTTAAAACACAACATGACTAAACACAAAACTTAACATCCTAAGATAAGCAAGCGTAATAAAACTAAACAGAAATGTAAACTAACATGCATAAATGAAAATAAGCTACAGCACAAAACACGAAAATCGAAACAAAACAATACTAATCTAAACAATCGCTCGATAACTCGATCACCACCCACACCCCCCAAACAAAATATCCAGTGTCCCCACTGGCAAGAAAATACATAGAGGGTGAAGGGAACTCCCCTGGTGATCGAACTGGTCACTACGGTGGGGCGGTGGCGGCTGGTGGATGGCTAGAAGCTGGGCTAGCTGGGCCTGGAGCGACTGCTACTGCTGAAGAATAGTGGCCTGGTTGGCCAGAACTGTACGCACGTCAGCGCGAAGGCCTCCATATCCTGTGTGATGAGGACTCGGTGCTCCTGGGTCTCATCCCATAATGCATCAAAGCGCTCAGTAAAGGCACCGGGTCCTCGAGGTCGGGTGTGGGACTGGAGGGAGCTGCCTCCGTGGGCTGCTGTGGTGGTGGTGGAGGTGGGTGAGACGAGGACTGCCCAATGTCCCCCTGGGGATCGCCCAGGAGTCCAAAGCGGGCCTGATAGTCGTGAAGCTCGTCCTCGTCCGAGGGCTCATGGCCAGAATCGTAGGCCCCCTCAGGTCGTGGTACACCCGGTTTGTCCCTCTTAACTGATATTGCCTTGATGGGGTGTAACCACGCCTCATTGTCATCTAGGGGCACCCCGGCTCGTTTGCATAAGCCATAAATGAGGAAAGGGTGCCCCAAATTCATCTTAGCGTCCCGGTTATGGAGGATGGCGTCCTCTATAACCTGCCCAACATCAAAAGGAATATCCTGAATGATGGCATAGTTGAGCAGGGCACGCTTGGCAGTCACTTCACACACGTTCGTCGTCGGAATGAGACGCGACGTGATGAAGTGATGCCAGACCTTGGGGATATAGGCCAAATGCTTGGCCTTGAAGTGGACGGCATGGCCCTCATTGTTGAGTTTCCACTCACCCCGCCATTTGTCAAGACCCGAATGACCTCGGGGTAGTCGGGTCGCTCGTAAAGCCGATCAAACGGCTCCGAGGGGACATGATCAAGATTATAATAGTGATTGATCGACTCCGCACTGAAGTCGACCAACACACCCCTCACTCGAACCTTCTTGACGACGTGGGAGGCGAGGTTGGCGTAGAATTCTCGCACCACACTCATCGCAGCTGGATGAGGTGGTTGGCAAAGTGCCCGCCATCCCTTGGCCGCAATCGTCTTGCGGAAAAAATCATCAGGGTGGTGGAAACCCTTTTCCTTAATAAAGAACGGTTCTTGCAGATGGTGCCGAACCGATCGGCGGCACCCTCGTTAACGAACCGTGTGACATCGAAATTCGGGGTCGGAGTCCTCACTGGCCCGACCCCGTTTTGTAGGCAACTTCTGCCTCTTTCCAGACATTGGTGAAAGGACTCAGAGCTCCTAGGAGGGGAATGCAGTGAAGTGGCACCAAGGTGACACCCTCAACTGGGCTAGACAATATGCCAAACACCTAGAGTGCAGTAGGAAAAACGAAGACTAACTAAGTGCACCAGTGACCCTAAATGTGACCCAACCTGAAAATAAACCTAAATGGTGACCCTAAATGTGAACCTAAATGGGGATCCCTAGACCTAAGGTGGATGACTAGACTAGTGGCGAGAACACCTAAGTGAGTGTATGAATGGCGCCCAGGGATGTGTGTGTGATGGTGATGGTGGTGTGCAGAGAGGGTGTCGGAGGGCAAAATACTGGCCTCCGACCGGTGTGGTGGGGAACTCTGGCAATGGTCGGTGTGGAAGGGTGTGCAGGGAGGCTAGGGTTCAGGCAGGGATGACACAGGGTGAGAAGAGCAAAATGGGATGTTGGCCTTAAAACAGGGCAACGTCGCGACGTTCTAGAGAATGTTAATAAACAACGTCGCGACGTTGGGTATCAACGTCGCGAGGTTCCAGAGACTGCTAAAAATCAACGTCGCAACGTTGAATATCAATGTCGCGACGTTCCGAGGAGTTCAAAATCAATGTCGCGACGTTGGGATCTCACGTTGCGACGTTCCAGGGAGGATCAAAATCAACGTCGCAACGTTGGGATCTCACGTCGCGACGTTCCTGGGAGGTTCAAAATCAACGTCGCGACGTTGGGATCTCCGTCGCAACGTTCCAGAGAGGTCAAACTGACATCGCGACGTTACAGAGAAGGCCTACAATGTACATTATGCAACCATAGTGTAAGATAAGAGAAAACTCCCCGTGTAAATGGGACTCTCTGGACTTTTTCTTCGTGCTCGACATGAGTGGATCCTCCCCAGTACTTCGATCGCGTGTCCTGAAATTATACAGCCCAGAAAATGATTCCGATTACGGACAGCACAGCAAACCATCATAACTTAAAGTAGATAATAACTAAAATTGAGACATAAAAAGGAAATTGCATGAAAAGAAACTTGGGTTGCCTCCCAAGAAGCGCTATGTTTAATGTCGTTAGCTCGACGGCCCTGAATCTCAATGTGCTCGGGAACCCGAGCTCTTATGACCGCTTACTGTACTTCGTCTGATGCGGTCAATGGAATGATCTGCTTATCTGCATGGAACTCGCCCCCAAAATACGGCTTCAACCGTTGTGTGGTAACTGTGAATGTTCCTTTCTCAGGATGTGTAACCTCTAGCCCCTCCATGTGAAAAGACCTTGGTCACTGTGAAAGGCCCGGACCATCTAGACTTCAATTTCCCAGGAAAGAGTTTTAGACGGGAATTAAACAAGAGGACTTGTTGTCCCGCCTCGAATTCCTTCCTGGTAATGTGTTTATCGTGCCAGGCTTTTGTCTTTTCCTTGTAAATGCGGGCATTTTCATAAGCTTCGTTCCTGAATTCGTCTAGTTCACTGAGCTGTAGCAGTCGCTTCTCACCGGCTAGTGTACTGTCCATGTTCAACTGCCGAGTTGCCCAGTAGGCTCGATGCTCTAATTCCACTGGAAGATGGCATGCTTTGCCATAAACAATTCTAAAGGGCGACATACCCAAGGGTGTTTTAAATGCTGTTCGGTACGCCCAGAGTGCATCTTCAATCTTTTTAGACCAATCCTTCCTGGAACTGTTAACTGTCTTCTCCAGAATGGACTTAATTTCTCGATTTGATACCTCTGCTTGCCCATTTGACTGTGGGTGATATGCAAGGGATGTACGATGGCGTACCCCATACTTTTGCAAAACCTTGTCAATCACCTTATTGCAGAAATGAGTACCATTATCTGTGATCAGTGCTCGAGGGGTTCCAAATCGTGAGAATATGTGGCTGCGAAGAAATTGAGCCACTACCTTGGCATCGTTAGTGCGGGTCGGAATTGCTTCAACCCACTTCGAGACATAGTCTACTGCCAGCAAGATGTACAGGTTGTTATAAGATGGGGGAAATGGTCCCATGAAATCCTATCCCCCATAGGTCAAACAGTTCTACTTCCTAGAATGGGATGCATGGGCGGTTCGTCCTTTCTAGAAATGCCCCCCATTCGTTGACATTTGTCACATGTGGATACGAAATGATGAGCATCTTTGAATAAGGTAGGCCAGTAGAAGCCTGATTGAAGAACCTTGGCTGCTGTTCTCTGGCCACCAAAATGTCCACCACATGGTAGAGTGTGGCAGTGGTTCAATATACTGTTCATTTCATCTTCGGGCACACATCTCCGGATCACTTGGTCAGCGCAATGTCTGTAGAGGATTGGCTCCTCCCAATAGTAGTGTTTCAAGTGTGCGAAAAACCTCTTTTTCTGTTGATAGTTAAATTCCGGAGGGACTACCTTGGCTACCAAATAATTCACGTAATCTGCAAACCATGGAACTGCCCTCTTGTCTTCAATAGCTAAGAGTTGCTCATCCGGAAATTCGTCATTCACTTGAACCTCATCACTTGCCCCTTCCAATCGTGAAAGATGATCTGCCACTAGGTTCTCAGTGCCTTTCTTGTCTTTAATCTCAACGTCGAATTCTTGCAGCAAAAGAACCCACCGGATTAATCGGGGTTTGGCGTCTTTTTTAGTCATCAAGTATTTAATGGCAGAATGATCAGTGTGAACTACGACCTTGTTACCAATCAAATAAGGCCTGAATTTGTCAAAAGCAAAGACAATAGCCAATAGTTCTTTTTCTGTAGTGGCATAATTCAACTGAGCATCATTCAAGGTTCTGCTTGCATAGTAGATTACCTGGAAAATTTTCTCTCGTTTCTGCCCCTAACACTGCCCCAATCGCAAAATCGCTTGCGTCACACATAAGTTCAAATGGAAAGGACCAATCTGGAGCTACGACAATAGGAGCTGATACCAACTTATCTTTTAATACTGAAAATGCATGCAAACACTGGGCATCAAACTCAAATGGGGTCCCTTGGACCAGGAGATTAGACAATGGTTTTGCAATCTGAGAGAAGTCTTTGATGAATCGCCTATAGAATCCAGCGTGGCCTAAAAAACTTCTTATCCCTTTTACTGATGAGGGTGGAGGTAATTTTTCAATTGCTTCAATCTTTGCTCTGTCTACCTCTATTCCTCTTGCTGAAATCCGATGTCCGAGTACAATACCCTCTTGTACCATAAAATGGCACTTCTCCCAATTGAGTACTAAGTTGGTCTCCTCACATCTTATCAATACTGATCTCAAATTTTCCAGACAGTTGTCAAATGAATTACCCAATACCGAAAAATCATCCATGAAGATTTCGATTGTCTTCTCAACCATGTCGGAGAAAATGGCCATCATACATCGTTGAAAGGTGCCCGGCGCATTGCACAGTCCAAAGGGCATCCGCCTGAATGCGAATGTCCCATAGGGACATGTGAATGTCGTCTTCTCCTGATCTTCAGGGGCTATAGCAATTTGATTGTAGCCGGAATATCCATCCAAAAAGCAATAATATTCATGACCGGCTAATCGATCCAGCATCTGATCTAGAAACGGCAATGGGAAATGATCTTTTCGAGTGGCTTTGTTCAGTTTCCGATAATCAATACAAATCCTCCACCCGGTAACTGTTCGAGAAGGCAGTAATATGTTATTCTCAGTTCTTATGACAGTTGTTCCTCCCTTCTTAGGTACTACTTGAACTGGACTTACCCATGCACTGTCTGAAATAGGATAAATTACCCCAGTATCCAGCCATTTCAATACTTCCTTTCGGACTACCTCTTTCATCGTTGGATTCAACCTCCTCTGCGCTTCCACTGAAGGTTTATGCCCATCTTCTAGCAAAATACGATGCATGCACATGGAAGGGCGAATCCCTTTTAAATCGGCTAGAGACCATCCGAGTGCATTTTTATGATCTCTAAGGACCCTCAATAACTTCTCCTCCTCTAGTTCAGTCAAGGATGCTGAGATGATCACTGGTAAGGTAGGATGCTATCCCAAGATATGCATACTTCAAATGGCTAGGTAGAGGTTTTTGTTCCATCTTGGGTGGTTGTTCAACCGATGGCACTGGCGTTTTAGCTCCTTCACCTAGAGATTCGAAGTATTTCCTTCTATTGGGTCCGAAAGAATCCATCCATTTTACATATTCCTCTGCCTCTTCGCTCATATTCTCTGGATCATTCTGTACTAGGCTAGCCTCCAAAGGATCAGTGAGACCACTTTGGCTAGACACTATAGCCTCTACTATCTCTGCCATGAAGCATGTATCACTCTCTGCCGGATGTCTCACAGCTTCAAACACGTTGAACTTGACTTCATCTTCCTGCACTCTCAATTTTAGTTCTCCCCTCTGAACATCAATCATTGCCCTGCCAGTTGCAAGAAACGGTCTGCCCAAGATTATGGGTATTTCTTTATCCTCTTCCATATCTAATACAATGAAATCTGCTGGGAAGATAAACTTGTCAACCTTTACTAAGACATCTTCTATTACCCCTCTCGGATGCTTCAAGGATCTGTCGGCAAGCTGAAGTGTGACTGTAGTTGGACGAGCTTCACCTAATCCCAAACGTTTAAAAATGGACAAGGGCATGAGATTAATGCTGGCACCTAAATCACATAGGGCTCTCTCAAAGATAGCATTTCCAATGGTGCAAGGAATAGTGAAACTGCCTGGGTCTTTAAGCTTTTGCGGCAGTTTCCTCTGAAGTATGGCACTACATTCCTCAGTTAAGTTAACTGTTTCGAAATCAGCCAATCTTCTCTTCTGAGACAGTATGTCTTTCATAAACTTCACATAACTGGGCATCTGTTCCAGAGCATCAGCAAATGGGATATTGAATGTGTAACTTCTTGAACACTTCCATGAATTTGGTGAACTGCTTATCCAGCTTATGCTTCTTTAGACGTTGTGGATATGGAATTGGTAGGCTGGCCCTTGCTTCAGTAGTGTTTCCTGCAGACTGTTTCTCATTAGGCTGTTCCTTATCTGCATCATCATTCTGACCGGGCTGGATGACTTTCTCAGTCTCTACCTCCTCTATAACTGGTGATTGCCCCTGTGTCTCTAATTCTTTACCACTTCTCAGCATGACTGCTTTAACATGTTCATTCCCATCTCTTCTCGGGTTTACTTCTGAGTTGCTTGGTAAGGAACCCGGTTGCCTTTCTGTCAATAGATTAGCCATTTGGCCCATCTGTACCTCCAAGTTTCTCAACTGTGCGGCTTGATTGTTCAATTGAGGTGGCCTGTTGCTGCATATTCGCCTTGGTCTCATTCATAAAAGCAGAGTGGGAGGTCAGCATTTGTGCAAGGGCTTGTTCTAAGTCCACCTTTTCTCAGGAGGTGGTTCAGCTAACTCGGTTTGATGGCATATTGTTCTGATTGTTCCTCCATCCATACCCTTGATTGTTCTGACTGTTCTGATTCTGATTGTTACGCCACCCTTGGCCTTGATTTTGATTCTGATAATTGTTTCCCCCATACTGTCCTTGTTGCTGTGACTGACTTCTGATTGAACCTCGACACATACTGGGCCTGCTCTACTGTTTGGTTTCCTGACTGACATTCTGTGCTATTGTGCTGTCCTCCACAGAATTCACACAACTCCCATGGGTTGGTCTGTATGGCATTCGCGGTTCCTTGCTGTCTAGTTAACTGCTTTAGTCAGTTGTGCAACATGATTAACCAGATTGTTGAGAACCTCATTATCTAGTGCCACCCATGGCTTTTACTGGTGTAGTCTTCTCCCTAGGCCACTGATTTGTATTGGTCGCAGCATCTTCCAGAATTTCATAAGCTTGGTCCGTGGTTTTCTTCATTAGTGCTCCTCCAGCCTGAGGCATCAATCACTGTTCTAGTTGCATTCCTCAGACCATTATAGAAAGTATGGACCTGCATCCATCTGGTTAGTCTGTGATGTGGGCACTTTCCTCAGTAGTTCGTGAAATCTGTCCCATGCCTCTGCCAGGTTCTCCCCCTCTAGTTGTCCAAAAGTATTGATCTCTTGCACAAGTTGTGCAATTTTCGAGGGTGGGAAGAAACTTGGTCAGGAATTTCTGCACTAAATCGTTCCATGAAGGTAATGGAATCCGGTGGCTGACTTGTTAACCAATGCTTGGCTTTATCACCTAGTGAGAGTGGAAACAGTCTCAACCTGAGTGCCTCTTTAGTAACCCCATTGTACTTGATCGTGTCACACACTTCAAGAAAGTTGGTCAGATGCATATTTGGATTCTCATTAGGCAACCCGTGAAACAAGATGTTTTGAAGCATCTGCAAAGTGACTGACTTTAACTCGAAGTTGTTTGCCTGAATAGGTGGTCTTCTGATAGTTGTCTGAACAACAGTGGGCGGTAGAGCAAACTCCTCTAACAACATGAAGGGATCATCTGGCTGAATAAACGGCCTGGGTGCTTGATTCCTTCCGTTATTCCCGTTACGGCCTCTCTGAGGCTCGTTTTGCTCAATGCTAAGATCCTGCTCTTCATTGTTCTCCATGTTTGCTAAATTTCTGAGCTGTTCCGTTCTCTGTTCTCGGCGTGTTCTGTGTAAAGTTCTTTCTGGCTCAGGATCAAACAGATGTTGGTCAACCTGATCTCGTCGGCGCATGTACTCACTGAAATCTAAACTGCAATCACACACGAAACAACAAGACCAAATTGCCAACACTTGTAAAAACAAATAAAAACAGAAATTCCAGAGTAATATCTAATTGCTTTATTCTCTATATCACTCGAAACCTATCCCCGGCAACGGCGCCAAAAACTTGACAGGCCGAAAACGTGGTGTGTAAAATGTACGCCTATGTGCGCAAGTGCACGCGTCGCCCCAAGTAATATAGTGTACCAATGGTACGGATATCGATCCATGGGGATAGGTGTAGTGACTACAGAGATTTGCTTTTCAAGTATTATCTGGATATACGTCTTGTGTGAAAGGGTACTAGTGTCTGAATATAAACTAAGCAAACTAATCTGAATGAATTACTATGTAATGGAGACTAGGGCTTTGTCTTCCCCTGCCACTTTCGATGGATTATTTCTTAAGGATAATATTATTTAGTTTATTTATGATTTATTAATGGCAAGGTGATCTTGCTTACGAGATACCCTCTCTCGAGGTGTATTCGCCTATCTCGCTAGTAGAGTTGAGTGTATCTCTACCCCAACTCGGTACTCCGAAATGCCTTAATGTTCTAACCTTAATTGCCACCTTTGGGTTCGGAATATCTCTATCTACCGAATCAACCGAAGGCTGCTCTACTCATATCCCTAGGTATCCTCATCTCTCGAATCTCGGATCTCTAGTATGATCACACTAATGTTGGCCAAATATCACCATGTAATTGATTCACAGATGTAGAGCAGACGATAATGAATCATAAATCAATGAATAATATAAATTAATAAACTTTAATCCATTCGAATGTGATAGGGTTCAACAATACCCTAGGTATAGATCTAGAACATAATGAATAAGAAAATACCACTATGTGATATATAAAACATCAGTTCTATTATCCAAAACGAAGAAAAATACAAATCACGGGCTCTTCTTCGAGATCGATGTCACTCTGTTCTGATTTCCGAGCCCTAGTTCGTACGATTCCCGATACCCAAATTCTGCGCCCCCATTTTGCTTTTAATGATGAGAGGACAAAAACTCGCGCTGACGTCGCAACGTTGCAAACGTCGCGACGTTGCCCACTTGTTGACTTTTATATTAGTTGACCCAACGTCGCGACGTTGGGACGTCACTACGTGGGGACGTCGCGACGTTGGGACGTCGCGACGTTGCAGCCATCTTTATGCACTTTGATCCTCTGCTCTCGAACGCTTCCAAAAACTGCTCTTTTCGTACCAATTTCACCTGCATTCACACCAATTGCACTAATCAGGTATTAGGCTATAAAAATACATATTTAAATGTAAAATAACGCTAAAAACGTAAGACCGACGCAGGTATAACCTGAGTTTTTTAGGCACTCATCAGCAGTTACAAGCGTACCAGTTTCGTCTATTGAGCAAAGTTATGGTTGCGGACCAGCATCCCGTCTTCAACCATCTGCAGGAGGTCCTCTTTACCAGTGGAAGCGGGAGCTGAGATGGCATACTCTTCGCCTCTGCCCTCGGCCCGTACAGTTACGGGCATCCGCAATAGGGCCGGGTATAGCTCATATAAGTGGTCTACCGAGGATTCGCCCCTATTAAAAGGCCTCCAGCGATTGATGATCTCCTGGGCGCCCTTTGACCCGGGAGCCAAAACCTCCTCCATAGGCGGAGTCGGGCCTCGTGGAGGTAGATACGAATTCAGGAGCAGCCGCCCAGGCAGCAATGGCCTGCTACGTTCAGCCCAGGTATACCGGGACCTCTCTGGTCCACTAGAAGCCTACTCGGGAGGATGGATCACTTGGATTGTTGTGGGGGTCGGAGAGGCCTCCTCTGATTCCACTAAAGTGGCGTTTTCCAAAGCCGACTGGTCATTCAAACCCATCTCAGGCGAACCTGAGATGACAAATACCTGCACATCTGAGCTCTCTCCCTCGGCCACCTCGGGGATGACATCAGCCACCCACTTGAAGCTAGCATCATGTTTTTGCTTTCAGGGCAACAAAGTTATGTACCAGGTCAAACATTTTGTCCTCCTCCTCTTCTCTTCCC
>JAREIK010013826.1:0-21234 GCA_029783825.1 Sapria himalayana | reverse complement strand
GAAAAAAAAATTTAAAATTATTATTATTTTCATGAAATACCTTTTGAACATGTGAAAAAACAAAAAAGTATTTTTTTTATTATTTCTTGTTAAATAAAACCTATAAATCATTAATGCCAAATAATTAAATCACTAACTACAAATTCCCGATACGCCTATATAGATAATTGTAAAAAACGGGTATAACCCCAAAATAATAATTAATAAATCTCATTTTTATTTGTTTTCATTATAATTTAAAAAATTCATTTTGATTGTGTATGTTTTTTATTTATATATATATATATAATTATAAAATAAATTATTAGTTAAAAATATAATTTATAAAAATTATTTTTCATATCACAAAATAGATAAGCATATAAAAAAAATAAAAATTTAAAAACAAATAATTATATTAAGTAATATTTTTTCTTTGCTTTTGAATCATTTTAGGTTTTGATATTTATTGTTAAGTAATATAACTTAGTTATAATAGATATATTATTTATTTTTTGATAATTATTAGAATATCTATCAATAAAATTGTTATATTGAATTAATATGATTATATTTTTATGATTATTATAAATAAATATTTATTCACTTTTGAAAAAAATTTAAAAATTATAATATTTTCACAAGGTTATAACCTTTCAAATATCAAAAAATATAAAAATATTTTTTTTTATTTTTTTCTTAAATAAACCTATAAACACACTAAATGAATACAAAGTTAATTCAATAAACTACTAAACCCCGTAATGCCTAAATACATAAACCATTAAACTGCTATATACTACTTAATAGTTATAAATCTAATTTTTATTTCTATTATTATAATTTTAAATATTCATTTTAATTATTTATTAGTATATTTTTATAGAAATATTTATTACAAAATAAAGAATGAGTGCGACAAAGATAATTTATTAATATTTTTTAATCAAAACAAAATATACGCTTATAAAAAGTAGAAATTTAAAATTTAAAATTATTATCCAGTAATATATTTTACTTTAATTTTGAATTAATTTGGGTTTTGTAATTTTTTATAATTATATCTATCTTTTTATTAAAGTTTATTAATTTAATTTTTGATCATTATTATATTATCTATCAATAAAATTGTATATATTGAATTTATATGATATATAATTTTAATATTATTAAAATTAAATATTGTATTCACATTTCAAAAAATTATAAATTTTATTATATTTTCAAAGGTTGTAACCTATAAAAATAATAATAAATTATAGACAATTTTTTGTTATTTTATTTGTTTATATAAAACCTATAAACCACTAAATGCCTAAAAACATAAATCGCTAAACTCCTAACGGCAAATCCTCTAAATACTTAAACTATTAAACTGGTATATATTAATAATAAACTTAAATCTCATTTTAATTTTTATTTAGTATAATTTTAAATTTTAATTTTAATTATCTATAAGTTTATTTTTATAGAAATATTAATTAGAAAATAAATAATTTGTGAGACGGATCTAATTTAAATTAAACTCAGTATCCCTAAATAATAAAGAATAAATAATAAATCTCATTATTTTTATTATAATTTTAAATATTAATTTTAATTATTTATTTGTTTATTTATATATAAATATTAATTACAAAATAAATTATGAATTAGACAAATATAATTTATATAAATTATTTTCCATAAAAAAATATGCTTAAACTTATTAAAAGAATAAAAAATTCAAAATCAAAAAATTATTATATAGTAATATATTTTTCTTTGCTTCTGAATCATTTTAAGTTTACAATTATATTTTAATTAATATCTTTCATATTATTAATGGATTATTAATTTATTTTTTGATTATTATTAGAATATTTATCAATAAAATTGTTTATATTGAATTTATATAATATATAAATATAATGATTAGTATAACTAAATATTGTATTCAGATTTGAAAAAAATTTAAAAATTATTATATTTTCAAAGGTTATAACCTTTAAAAATATCAAAAAATTATAAAAATAAATTTTTTGTTATTTTACTTTTTAGATAAAACCTATAAACCACTAATTTTTAGGGGTGCTCATGGAACGGGACGGGATGGGGATTACAAATCTCCAGTCCCTTCCCACAGTCCGGAGATTTTTTTTTTTTGAAGATCCAGACCCGTCCCATAGGTTGAAAATATCGGGATGGGACGGAGATTGGGGATTTTGGGTAAGATAAAATGGTTCCGGGACGGAACAGAGTTCAGACATTTTTTTCAATTTATTTTCTTCAAACCAGCCAAGTTAGTTCATGTCGAAACCTTTTGTTGTACCATTTATCATTCCTTAGTTATGTATCTTTCAAACTCAAATTGGGCCAATTTTGTTTTGTCAATTAGGCTGAATACCACAAACGAGATCCATTACCTTGTCAAAAGCTTTGATGTGCAGAAAAGGATATAAATGTTAAATAGAACGGGATCGAGTTGTGTGCTTAATTTGGTTCTTTGTTTTTTCACAAGTTGGCTTTGTTCAGCCGAGTGAAATTAACCATAATAGCAAAACTACATTTTTTAAACAATTACTTAAAATATTAAGGAATAGCTAAAAATGACCACAAACATTGAGTAGCATCAAATACTACTTAAGTAATTGCTAAAAATAGGCAGCTTAATATAACAAAAAAAATACAACTAATAACAACCATGATAATAATCATTTCAAATGTCTGTCACGGAACAGCAACGAAAATTCAAACCCAATTAATTATCTCCTCTACAATTCCTCCCTTTTCTTCCTCCACTTTAGAAGGATAACCAAAGATGAAAAAGTATTAATCATGTTGACATAAATTTCTAAGATGAAAGAGTAATAAAAAAACAAAATATTACCTTATAAAATTTAATACACCCATTCCAAATTTAGTTGGCCTACTATAGTTGGAAGAATATTAGGATCTTGTGACCACTTTGAAAATTTTAATTAAACCATATTTTTATTAAATTGAATGAATAAATTAAGTAGAAGTGAAATTAAAATTTACAAGATTTGTATACTACCTGATTCATTATAATCAAGGTCTTGAACTAATTCTTCAATTTCAATAGGTTTCTTTTAGCTTCTCAACCAATCTTGTAGACATATGAGAACTTCAGCTATAATAGGTGTTAAAGAACTCCTAAATTTATCTAAAGTTCTCCCCCTAGTGCTAAATGTAGATTCGTAGACCACAATAGGTGCTTGGATAGCAAATACATTCCTTGCTACATTTGCCAAAGAAGGATACCTAACCTCATTTACCTTCCACCAGTTTAGAAGATCAAAATCAATTCTATTTTTTTCAAGTTTGTCCTCCAAGTACCTATCCAACTCTTCCAAAGCTGCAACTTCTTGTTCTTTCTCCAATTCAACAAAAAAAATCATCAACATAAGTATCACTACCATCAAAGAAATCATCATTTTTCTTCAACACAGTAGAAGAGAAATCATCTTCTTTTGATTCATCTTCATTTAAATCTTTATAATCATCCATCAACTTATTTAAAGCATTTATAACCTTTTTCACTAAATTTTTAGCTAATTCCTCTCCATAATGCTAAGTGTATTTACCCTTGAGATATTTGAGCTTATATCTAAGATCCAACACTACTGCTACAAAAAGAATAATATTTGTTGACTGAAAATAACCCCAATATTTGTTGGTTTTATGCCTCATTTTCATACCAATTTTAGACACCATTGTATCTCTACTATTTTCACAAAGCTCAATTTTTTTTTCAAAATTCGAATAATCGGAGGAAAATAAACACTAGAGCTAGAATATTATGAGCCAGAAAATTTACAAGTTACCTCATAAAAAGTTTTCAAGAAATGAGCCAAAATTTTGGCATTTGTTCAGTCTCTCTCAGTTGGAACGTTTGAACCAAACTCCTTCAAAAACCTTTTGTCTTTGTACTCCAACTTATCAAATTTTTTTGATATTTTATATCAGTTTCTATCATCAAATAAGTTGAATTCCATCTTGTAGGAAAATCTAATTGCAATGAAGATCTATATGTCAAGTTTGCTTCTTCAACACAACTTAAACATATCTAATCTTTTAGGACTACTCCTCACATATTTCACCACACCTCTAATTTTTTGAATAGCACCCTCAACTACTGCAATGCCATCTATGATAATTTAATTTAAGATAGGAGCACAACATCTCATATGAAAATGCTCGCCTCTCAACGGTACAACACTTTTCTTCACAAGCTTTTTTTTCAATTGTTCAACTACAACATCATTATTTTATGTATTGTCAATAGTAATTCAGATCAACTTTCTCAAACCCCATTCATTCATGCAAAACTCAATAGCATTTCTAATATTAACTATAGAATTACTTTTAAATACACAAAAGTTCAAAAGCTTTTTATGCATATTCCATTCAGAATCAATTAAATGAACAGTCAAACATATATAAGATAAATTTTGAATGCTAGTCCAAGTGTAGGTAGTCAATGAAACTCTACAACAATGAGATGATATGCTATCAAATAATTTCTTATTTTCCTTCACAAACAAAGAAAAATAATCCTTCAACATAAAGTTCCTAGATGGAATTTTAAATTGAGGCACACTAACTTCACAAAACTCCTTAAACTCATCCCTCTAAACAAAAAAAAATGCAATTCATCTTTTATGACCATTTTCACCAAAGCCTCCCTAACTAGTTGTTGATCAAATTGCCAACAACTTAATTTGTTATCCTCTGAACTAGTACATTTAGTGAAACTCAACAAAGATTGTGACTTGTCTTTACATTTGTGAGCTTCTATTAATTCTTTTTTTGTGTAGAAATTTTTTTCAAGTCTCTCTCAAGTATTTCCATAAACCCGAAGTACCTTGATCACTTTTTGCCAAGTATTCTTTCCTACACCATATACAAGCTACCCTACCATTTTCAATTCCCTCTGAATCAACTAATATCTCATAAGTTTCCCAAATAGCAGACTTATACTTTATAGGAGCATGAGGTTCAGATGTACTTTGACTTTCTTTTATAATTGGAATTGAAGAACCTGCCGTAACAATAGGAGCGTTCGTGAAAGAATGATGATTAGATTTACTAGTACTTTGATCATTTGAGATGTGATTATCTTCAATTTATTGTATTTTTCATTTACCAATGGATTGTGCCACCTGCATTAGCATTAATTAATATGATATGTTAAGCATATATGCATATAAATATTTCAAACAAGCAAGCTCTACAAAACTAACTGTAACACATTCAGCCCACTCATTCGGCCCAACAACAACACCACAACCAATACTCCACAAAACTGACTGAGACATTTAATATTAATAATTAATCACTCAAGTCTCATCAGAAAAACAAAACAAAAGGCCGGTGGCATCAAAGTCATGGTGGAGGCAAGAAAAAGTGCGAAGGACAAGGGCTGGACTTAACTGAGCACGGCTGGAATAGTGTGAGGTGGCCTAGAACTCATAGGAACATCAATAGGAGGGTCGGAATTGGATGGGCAGTAGTGGAATTGGTGGCATCTTCATGTTATATATATATATATATATATATCCTCCTGTTTCTAGTATCGGTTTTTAGGACGTGATGATTCTCGGGATGGATATTGCTTAAGATTCGGAACCATCCCAAAATAAAAATTATGTGAAAGAATGATACGAGAAAATAAAGTCAATGGATTTTCTCAGTCCCGATTCTTTCCAGACAAGACTACAGGTCGTGTCGTGAATCTCTGATTCCCGTGAGGAGCCCTACTAAATGAATATAACGTTAAATCAGTAAACTCCTAAACCCCGTAATGCCTAAATAGATAAACCATTAAACCGCTAAATACTACTTAATAATTAAGAAATCTAATTTTTATTGCTATTTTTTATATTTTTAAATATTCATTTTAATTATTTTTTAGTGTATTTATTTAGAAATATTTATAACATAATAAATTATGAGTGGGACAAATATAATTTAAATAATATATTATTTATCTTATAAAAATATATGCTTATAAAAGAAGCATAAATTTAAAAATTATTATCAAGTAATATAAGTTACTTTAATTTTGAATCAATTTGGGTTTTGTAAATATTTTTTAATTAATATCAATCTTTTTATTAATAGTTGATTAACTTAAATTTGATCATTATTATATCATCGATCAATAAAATTATTTATATTGAATTTATATGATATATAATTATTAATATTATTATTACTAAATATTGCTTTCACATTTCAAAAAATTTTAAATATTATTATATTTTCAAAGGTTATAATCTATTAAAATGAGAAAAAAGTACAATTGTTTTTTTGTTATTTTATTGTTTATATAAAACCTATAAACCACTAAATGTCTAAAAACATAAATTGCTAAACTCCTAAACGACAAAACCTTTAAATACTTAAATTATTAAACAGGTGTACATTAATAAAAAATCATAAATCTCAATTTAATTTTTATTTAGTATATTTTTAAATTTTTATTTTAATTATTTATCAATTTATTTTTATAGAAATATTAATTACATAATAAATTATTAGTGAGACAGATCTAAATTAAATAATTTATTTTTCATCAATAAAAATATATATCCTTATAAAAAGAGCCAAAATTTTAAAAATAAAAATTTATTATTAGTAATATATTTTATTTTTATTTTGAATCATTTTAGATTTTGCAATTATATTTTAATTTATATCATTCTTATTAATAATTGTTTATTAATTTTTTATTGATCATTATTATAATATATATTAATAAAATTATTTATATTGATTTTAAATTATATATAATTATTAAGATTATTATTTCTGAATATTATATTCACATTTAAAAAAAATTAAAAATTTTATAATTTCAATGGTTATATCCATCAAAAATTAAAAAAAATCAAAAAATTAAACTTTTTATTTTTTCATTCTTTAAATAAAAACTATAAATAACTAAAGGCCTAAACACTTCAATCACTAAACCCCAAAACGCATAAATACTTAAACCATTAAACTAGTATATCCTGAATAATAAATAATAAATCTTTATTTTATTTGTATTCCTTATAATTTTAAATATTCATTTTAATTATTTATTACATTATTTTTATAGAATTATAAATTAAAATTAAATTATGAGGAAGTCAAATAAAATTTAAATAATTTACTTTTAATAACAAAAAATATAAACTTATAAAAAGAAGCAAAACATCAAAGAAAGTATTATTTTATAATATATTTTACTTTGATTTTGAATAAATTTATGTTTTGCAAATATATTTAAAATAATATCTATCTTATTAATAATAGTTTATTAATTTATTTTTGATCATTAATATAATATATTTCAATATAATTGTTTATAATGAATTTACATGAAATATAATTATTAAGATTATCATAACTAAATATAGTATTCACATATAACAAAAATTTAAAAATTGTTATATTTTCAAAGTTTATAACCTTCAAAAATGAGAAAAAATAACAAAAATAAATTTTTTCTTATATCATTATTTAAATAAAACTTATAAACCATTAAATGCCTAAATACATAAATATCTAAACTCCTAAACCCCGAAGACCCTAAATACCTAAACCCTTAAACTCGTAAACCTTAAATATAATTTAAATAATTTATAGAAATATAAATTACAAAATAAATTATGAGTGATACAAATATAATTTAAATAATTTATTTTTCATCAAAAAAACATATAAGGTTATAAAATGATGCAAAAACTAAAAAATAATTATTATTTAGTAATAAATTTTACTTTTATTTTGAATCATTTTAGGTTTTTTAATTATATTTTAATTTATATCTATTATATTAATATAGTTTATTAATTTGTTTTTTGATAATTGATATAACATCTACCAATAAAATTGTTTATATTTATTTTATATTATATATAGTTATAATATTTATTATTACTAAATATTGTATTCACATTTTTAAAAATTTTTAAAATTATTATATTTTCAAATGTTATAACCTTTGAAAATTTGAAAAAATATGAAAAATAATTTTTTGTTATTATTTGTTTGAATAAAACCTATAAACCATTAAATGCCTAAATACTTAAATCAATAACTTCTAAATTTCGAAAAGCCTAAATAGATAAATTTTTTAAAAATATATATCCTAAATACTAAATAATAAATCTCATTTTTATTTTTTTCATTATAATTTTAAATATTCATTTTAATTATTTACTTGTTTATTTTTATATAAATATTAATTACAAAATAAATTATAAGTTATATAAATATAATTTATATAAATTATTTTTCAACAAAAAAATATAGATAAACTTAATAAAATAAGAAAAAAATAAAAAACAATAAAATATTAAATAGTAATATATTTTGCTTTGATTCTGAATCATTTTAGGTTTTATAATTATATTATAATTGATATCTAACTTATTAATAACAAATTATTAATTTATTTTTTGTTCATTATTAAGAATATTTATCAATAAAAATGCTTATATTGAATTTATAAGATATATAAATTTAATAATTTTTATAACTAAATATTGTATTCACTTTTGAAAAATGTTTTAAAATTTTTATATTTTCAAAGTTTATAACCTTTGAACATGTGAAAAAATAAAAAAATATTTTTTTTTGTTATTTCATTGTTTAAATAAAACCTATAAATCACTAAATGCCTAAACACTTAAATCACTAAACTACAAAGTCCCGATACCCCTATATTGTTAATCCTTAAAACTGGTTAACCATAAATAATAATTAATAAATCTCATTTATATTTGTTTTCATTATTATTAAAAAAATTCATTTTGATTGTTAAGTTTTTTATTTATATATATATATATATATTAATTATAAAATAATTTATGAGTTAAAAATATAATTTATAAAAGTTAATTTTCAACAAAAAATAGATAAGCTTATAAAAAGAATAAAAATTTAAAAACAAATAATTAATATTAAGTAATATATTTTACTTTGCTTTTGAATCATTTTAGGTTTTTATATTATATTTTAAGTAATATCAAAGTTATTCATAATAAATTTTTAATTTATTTTTTGATAATATTTAGAATATATATCAATAAAATTGTTTATATTGAATTTATATGATATATAATTATTATGATTATTATAAATAAATATTGTATTCACTTTTGAAAAAAATTTAAAAATTATTATATTTTCAAAGGTTATAATTTTATAATATGAGAAAGAATACAATAAATAAATTTTTTGTTATTTCTTTTTTCAATAAAACCTATAGACCACTAAATGTTTACTTACTTAAATCAGTAGCACATAAAACCCAAAACCCCTAAATACATAAGCCTTATAACAACTGTATACTTCTTAATAAATTATAAATCTCATTTTTATTTTTATTTATTATAATTTTAAATATTCATTTTAATTATTTATATTTTAATTTTTTAGAAAAATTAATTATAAAATAAATTTCGAGTGACAGATATTATTTAAATAATTTACTTTTAATCATAAAAAAATATAAACTTATAAAAAGATGGCAAAGTTTAAAAATTAAATATTATTATTTAGTAATATATTTTTTTTTGATTTTGAATCATTTTGTGATATGTAAATATATTTTAATTAATATTTATATTATTAATAATAGTTTATTAATTTAATTTTTGATCATTATTATATATCTATCATTAAAATTATTTATATTGAATTTATATGATATATAATTAATAAGATTAATATAATTATACATGATATTCATATTTCAAAAGATTTTAAAAATTATTTTATTTTCAAAGGTTAAACCTTTGAAAATCTAAAAAAAATCAAAATAAAAATTTTAATTTTTATTATATAAATAAAACCTATATGCCACTAGATGCCTAAAAACATAAATTTCTAAACTCCTAAACGAAAAACCCCTAAATAATCGATCCATTAAACTGGTATGCCATATATAATTGTTTGGAAATTATGCTTTCATGGTAGTGAGATTGAGATACAGAAACACAGAAACAACATAAAACTAGCAATATATATATATCACAATTCAGTAACCATCCATGATAGAATCAAAAAACAAGAAATAAATACCGAAAATAATGTGGTTCGCTAGTCGCTCAGTACGACTAGCTAAATCCACCAGAAAATACTTATGCATTACAGATTAAAGCAACAGAAATGTCTTATAGTATGTAGCACACAGAATAGTCACGATAAATCGCACAGAGAGAAGAGACAGAGACAATGAACAGTTCCACGGGTACAAAAACAACCACCTGAAAATAAAATTACAAAACATTTTATATTAAAATTTATCTCGGTTCATTTAACCGGAGCGAGTCGGATCATGAGACGGGTCAGGCTCTGCCCCAATTTCGGCTAGCTGTCAGGTCTGCGAGACCTCCATTATTGTGCTACTGCTGCATCCCTGGCCTCTTAATATTTCCTTTTCCTGCACTTACATGAAAATATTAAAAATAAAAAAATATTTGGTTATACAAACAGATTATCAAAAAATAAATTACATATACAGCAATAATAAATCTTAAATCTCATTTTAATTTGTATTTATTATAATATTAAATATTCATTTTAATATCTATTAGTTTATTTTTTATATAAATATTAATTACAAAATAAATAATTAGTCAGACAAATATAATATTAATAATTTACTTTTAATAAAAAAAAATAATTTGATAAAAAGAAGAAAAAATTTTTAAAAAAAATTATTATTTAGTAATAAATCTTAAAATTGATTTTGAATCATTTTAGGTTTTGTAATTATATTTTAATTTATATATATCATATTAATAATAGTTTATTAAATTATTTTTTGATAATTGATATCATATCTCTCAATAAAATTGTTTATATTTAGTTTATATTATATATAATTATAATGATTATTATTAGTAAATATTATATTCACATTTTTAAAAAAATTTAAAATTATTACATTTTCAAAGGTTATAACCTTTAAAATGTGAAAAATTATCAAAAAAAGTTTTTTTGTTATTTCATTGTTTAAATAAAACCTATAAACCACTAAAAGCCTAAAAACAATAATTGCTAAACTCCTAAACGATAAAACCTCTAAATACTTATTCCATTAAACTGGTTTAGACTAATAAAAAATCATAAATCTCATTTTAATTTTTATTCGGTATAATTTTTAATTTTTATTTTTAATTATTTATCAGTTTATTTTATTGAAATATTAATTACAAAATAAATTATTAGTGAGACAGATGTAATTTAAATTAAAATTGTACCCCTAAATAATAAATAATAAATAATAAATAATAAATAATAAATCTCAATTTTTATATTATAATTTTAAATATTCATTTTAAATATTTATTTGTTTATTTATATATAAATATTAATTACAAAATAAATTGAGTTAGACAAAAATAATTTATATAAATTATTTTTCATCAAAAAATTAAAGATAAACTTTTTAAAAGAAAAAAAATTTTCAAAACAAAAAATTATTATATAGTAATATATTTTGCTTTTTATTCTGATACATTTTAGGTTTTGTAATTTTATTTTTATTGATATCTATCTTATTAATAATAGATTATTAATTTATTTTTTGATCATTACTAGAATATTTATCAATAAATTTGTTTATATTGAATTTACATGATATATAATTATTAATATTATTATAACTAAATATTATATTTACATTTGAAAATAATTTAAAAATTATTATATTTTTAAAGGTTATCATCTTTGAAAATGAGATAAAATCACTAATATAAATTTTTGTGATTTTATTGTTTATATAAAAACCTATCAACTACTAAATGCCTAAAAGCTTAAATCATTAAACTCTTAAACCCCAAAACCCTAAAACCCTTAAATACTTAAACATTTAAACAATCTTTAAAGGTTTAAGTATTTATAAATAATATATAAATATCTATCAATAAATAATAGTTTATTAATTGATTTTTTGATCATTATTATATTGATATTTATATTTAGTTTATTAATATCTATTAATAAAATTGTTTATTTTTAATCTACATGATATATAATTATTAAGTTTATTATAACTAAATATTGTATTCACATTTGAAAAAAATTTAAAAATTATTAGATTTATAAAGGTTATAACCTTCAAAATTGATAAAAAATTGGAAAAAAATTTTTTTTGTTATTTCATTATTTAAATAAAACATATAAACTACTAAATGCCTAAACAATTAAATCACTAAACTCATAAACTCCTAAATACTTAAACCATTAAACCGGTATACCCTAAATAAATAATCATAAATCTCATTTTTATTTGTATTCATTATAATTTTAATATTCATTTTAATTATTTATTAGTTTATTTTTATAGAAATATTAATTGCAAAATAAAATTATGAATGAGAAAAATATAATTTAAATAATTTATGTTCATCAAAAAAATTTATTAGCTTATAAAAAGAAACAAAAATAAAAAAATAAAAAATTATTATTTAGTAATATATTTTACATTGATTTTGAATCATTTTAGGTTTTGCAAATATATTTTAATTAATATCTATCTTATTAATAATAGTTTATTAATCTATTTTATGATTAGTATTATAATATCGATCAATACAATTATTTATATTGAATTTATATGATATTTAATTTTTATTATTATCATAATTAAATATTGTATTAACATTTGAAAAAAAAATTAAAAATTATAATATTTTCAATGGTTATAACCTTGAAAATGAGAAAAAATCATAAAAATATTTTTTTTTTATTTAATTTTTTAAATAAAACCTATAAACCACAAAATACCTAAATACTTAAATTACTAAACTCCTAAACCCTAATACTGCTCCACAACACACACATAGCGATAGACCACAGTACACTTGTGCACATATTCTTATCCATCTTGATGTAGCATTTAGATGGGCCAGCAAGTCCTTTAAGCAGCCAGAAGTATGGGCCACCAGCTTGTAGTGGGCCCCACTAGCAAGCCGGGATGATAACATTCAGAAACTGACGAGACCGAGCAAAGTGGTCGGGAGTAAACCTAGGAGTAGCTAGGAGTGGGTCCCACTAGCCCTATCAGGCAGCATAGAGGGCCACCCAACAGTCACCCAACAGGAGTAGTAAGTAATCCATGATTAATTGGAAAGCAAGAAAAATTCAAAGCATCACAAAGCAGGGCTAGTAAGCAATGGAGTCTAAACCAGCAACACGGGAGCGAAAGATTCAAACTTGTAGTTTATGTTTGTAGTCTTATTTGTATTTTGGACTTTGTATGCAGCATGTACTTGCAGAGATGGATCATGATATACTCACACACACAATCTTGTCTATTCTTTATGTAGCATGCAATGAGGGCAACTGGACCCATGAGTATCTCTAAGTGGGTCCCACTAATGCATTTGGTAAATATACATTAGGCGATGCTACACTCCCTAGAGCAGAAGACCCATCTTTATAGTACTTTGTAATTTTACTTGTATTCTAGCTTAGTTGTAATCATAGAGAATTAGACGGTGAGATGGACCTCATCACACATGCACACCGATGCATGCGTATGTTTTGATATTTTGTCGGTGCAACATACAGTAACTTCTTGGAGCTCGAGGAGGAAGCATTCTAACCCAAGAGATATTCTTTTGAGGATCATGGAGTAAAAGAATGTGGAATTCAGAGGTGAGAATGAATTGACAAAGTGCCGTAGATATGGACTTGTGGATTTATGGGTATTCTGTTTTAAATGTATTCTATTGCATAGCAATGACATAGGAAAACGCTTGATGCTGCATGTCACACACATGAACAATCTTATATTTGCATAGTTTTAATATCGTGCATCATTCAGGTTCCTCCAAAAGGCTTGGACAAATCCAAATGGAAAGGACGCAGTGCGCATAATGACTCAATGCCAACTCTGAAGTGCGGGAATGCCAGGTGATTTTAGTTGTATTCGTACGCTTGGAATTATTAGGCATTATGTTTTTTTATGTATTTTATGCATAGAATCATTAAGGTGCATAGGATTTGGTGGGCTAGCCTAAATTAGTCATATTTTTAGTCTCTTGTTTTAGTTGTGTGCCTAAATGTTAAATAAAGTGTGTATTTTCAAAAAAAAAACAAAAAAAACCATAAACGCTAAACTTTAAATCCTAAACATTAAACCATACACTATAACCCTAACCCATAATAGTTTATTATGGGTTAGGGTTAATTGCAATTATATATAGTTTATTTAAATTGCAATTATATTTTAATTGCAATCAATCTTATTAATAATAGTTTATTAAAATATTATTTGATCATTTTGCCTCATTTTATAAGCATATATATTTTTTTGATGAAAAATAAATTATTTAAATTATCTCTGTCTAACTAATAATTTATTTTGTAATTAATATTTCTATAAAAATAAATTGATAAATAATTAAAATGAATATTTAAAATTATAATGAATACTAATAAAAAAAGAATTATGATTTATTATTTAGGGTATACATAATTAATGGTTTAAGTTTTTTGTGGTTTTTGGGTTAAGGAGTTTATTGATTTATATATTTGCACATTTAGGTGTTTATAGGTTTAATTTAATCAATGAAATAACAAAAAATTTATTTTTATGAATTTTCGTGATTTTCAAAGGTTAAGACCTTTGAAAATATATTAATTTTTTAATAGTTCTAAAATATGAATACAATACTTTGTTATAATAATCTTAATAAGTATATTTGTGTATTAATATATATTATAATAATGATCAAAAAATAAATTAATAAACTATTATTAATAAGATAGATATTAATTAAAATATCTATATGCAGAAGCCAAAATAATTCAAAATCAAAGTAAATTATATTACTAAATAAAATTTAATATTTTTGAAATTTTGTTTATTTTTATAAGCTTATTTTTTTTCATAAAAAATAATATATTTAAATTATATGTCACACTCATTATTTATTTTGTAATTAATATTTCTATAAAAATAAACTAAAATAATAATTAAAATGAATATTTTAAATTATATTGAATACAAATAAAAATGAAATTTATTATTTATTATTTATGTTATATAGGATTAATGGTTTAAGTATTTAGGGGGTTTTGTGGTTAAGGAGTCTAGATATTTAATTGATTAGGCATTTAGTAGGTTTATAAGTTTTATTTAAATAATAAAATAATTATTTTTGTGATTTTTTATCATTTTTGAAGGATATAACCTTTGAAAATATAATAATTTTTAAATTTTTTTCAAATGTAAATATAATATTTAGTTATAATAATCTTAATAGTTATATGACATTTAAATTCAATATAAGTAATTTTATTGATATATTATATATTAATGATCAAAAAATAATTTAATAAACTATTATTAATTAGATTGATAGTAATTAAAATATAAATGCAAAACCTATAATAATTCATAATCAAAGTAAAATATATTATGAAATGATAATTTTTTGTTTTTAAATTTTTACTTCTTTATATAAGCTTATATTTATTTTTTTATTAAAAATAAATTATTAAAATTATATTTGTCTCACTCATATTTATTTAGGAATTAATATTTCTATAAAAACTAAACTAATAAATAATTAAAATGAATATTTAAAATTATTATGAATACAAATTAAAATGAGATTTATGATTTATTATATATGGTATACTAGTTTAATGGATTGTAATTTAGGGGTTTTGTCGTTTAGGAGTTTAGCAATTTATGTTTTTAGGCATTTAGTGGTTTATAGTTTGTATTTATATAATAAAAATAACAAAAGAGTTTTTTTGATTTTATCTGATTTTCAAAGTTTATAACCTTTAAAAATAAAATAATTTTAAAAATTCTTTGAAATGTGAATACCATGTATAATTATATTAATCTTACTTATTATATATCATATAAATTCAATATAAACAATTTTAATGATAGATAGTATAATAATGATCAAAAATTAAATTAATAAATTATTATTAATAATATAAATATTAATTAAAATATCTTTACATAACACAAATTGATTCAAAATCAAATCAAAATATATTACTAAATAATAATATTTAATTTTCAAATATTTACTTCTTTTTATAAGCTTATATTTTTTATTGATTAAAAATAAATTATTTAAATAATATTTGTCTCACTCAAAATTTATTTTGTAATTAATTTTTCATAAATATTAAACTATAAATAATTAAAATGAATATTTAAAATAATAATAAATACTAATAAAAATGAGATTTATTATTTATTAAGTAGTATATAGATGTTAAAATATTTATGTATTTAGGGGTTTCGGGGTTTATGAGCTTACTAATTTAAGTAAGTAAGCATTTAATGGTGTATAGGTTTTATTTAAAAAATAAAATAACTAAAAATTTATTTTTATTATTTTTTATGATTTTTTAAGATTATAACCTTTGAAAATAAATAATTTTTAAATTTTTTTTCAAAAATGAATACAATATTTATTTATAATAATCATAATAATTATATATCATATAAATTCAATATAAACAATTTTATTGATAGATATTCTAATAATTATCAAAAAATAAATTTAAAATCTATTATGAATAAGATTGATATTACTTAAAATATAATATCAAAACTTAAAATGATTAAAAAGCAAAACAAAATATATAACTAAATAATAATTATTTGTTTCTATATTTTTATGATTTTTATAAGCTTATCTATTTTTTGATGAAAAATTTTTTCAATAAATTATATTTTTAACTCATAATTTATTTTATAATTAATATATATATTAAAATAAAAAACTAAACAATCAAAATGATTTTTTTTAAATTATAATGAAAACAAATATAAATGAGATTTATTAATTATTATTTAGTGTATACTAGTTTAAAGGATTATCAATATAGGGGTATCGGATTTTGTAGTTTAGTCATTTAAGTTTTTAGGCATTTAGTGGTGTATAGGTTTTATTTAGTCATAATAATCATTTTATTTATAAATCTTATAAATTCAATATAAACATTTTTATTGATAAATATTCTAATAAAGATCAAAAAATAAATTAATAATCTATAATTAATAAGATAGATATCAATTAAAATATAATTACAAAACCTTAAATGATTCAGAAGAAAAGCAAAATATATTACTATATAATAATTTTTTGTTTTGAAATTTTTTTTCTTTTAAAAAGTTTATTTATATTTTTTTAATGAAAAATAATTTATATAAATTATATTTTCCTAACTCAATTTATTTTGTAATTAATATTTATATATAAATAAACAAATAAATAATTAAAATGAATATTTAAAATTATAATGAAAAAAAATGAGATTCATTATTTATTATTTAGGGATACCGGTTTAATTTAAATAAGATCTGTCTCACTAATAATTTATTTTGTAATTAATGTTTCTATAAAATAAATTGATAAATATTAAAATAAAAATTTAAAATTAAACTGAATAAAAATAAAAATCAGATTTATGATTTATTATTAATGTATATGAATTTAATGGTTTAAGTATTTAGAGGTTTTGTCGTTAGGAGTTTAGCGATTTATGTTTTTAGGCTTTTAGTGGTTTATAGGTTTTATTTAAAAAAATAAAATAACAAAAAAAAAATTTTATTATTTTTTATCATTTTAATAGGTTATAACATTTAAAAATATAATAATATTTAAAATTTTTTGAAATTTTAATACAATATTTTGTTATAATAATATTAATAATTATATATCATATAAATTCAATATAAATAATTTTATTGATAGATATTATAATAATGATCAAAAATTAAATTTATAAACTATTAATATTAAGATAGATAATAATTAAAAAAAATTTACAAAAGCCAAATTGATTCAAAATTAAAGTAACTTATATTACTTCATAATAATTTTTAATTTTTAAATTTATACATCTTTTATAAGCGTATATTTTTATTAGATTTATAATATATTATTTAAATTATATTTGTCCCCCTCATAATTTATTTTGTAAAAAAATTTCAAAATAAATACACTAATAAATAATTAAAATGAATATATAAAAATATAATAAATCACAATAAAAATTAGATTTATTAATTATTAAGTAGTATTTACCGGTTTAATGATTTATGTATTTAGGCATAACAGGGTTTAGGAGTTTATTGATTTAACTTTATATGCATTTAGTAGGGTTGCTCATGGGACTCAGAGATTCGCGACCCGACCTGAAGTCTTGTCCCGAAAGAATCATGGGTAACAAAATCCGTTGACTTTGACTTTTCTCGTCCCATTCTGTCACGTATTTTTTCTTTTGGGATGGTTCCGGATCTTAAGCAATATCCATCCCAAGAACCGTCTCATCCTAAAAAACCGATACTAGAACCAGGAATATATATATATAACATGAAGTTGCCACCAATTCCACTACTACCCATTCAATTCCGACGCACCTATTGTTATTCTAACGAGTTCCAGGCCGCCTCACGCCGTTCCAGCCATGTTCAATTAGGTCCAGCCCTTGTCCGTCGCATTTCTGGTTGACTCCTCCGTGTCTCAGATGCCACCAGCCTTTTGGTTTGTTTTTCTAACGAGAATTGAGTGATTAATTAATATTATTATGTGTCTTAGTTAGTTTTGTTGAGTATTGGTTGTGGTGTTGTGGTTCGGCCAAATCAGTGGGTTGAATGTGTTACAGTCAGTTTTGTAGAGCTTGCTTGTTTGAAATATTTATATGTATTTATGCTTAACATATCATATTAATTAATGGCAATGCTGATGTCACAATCCAGTGGTAAACGAAAAATATAATAAATTGAAGATGATCACATCTCAAATGATCAAAGTACTGGTAAATCAATCATCATTTTTTCACGAACCCTCCTATTGTTATGGCAGGTTCTTCAATTCCAATTGTAAAAGAAATTCAAGGTACATCTGAACCTCAAGCTCATAAAAAGTATATGTCTATTGTTAGGGAAACTTATGAGATATTAGTTGATTCAGAGGGAAATGAAACTAGTAGGGCAACTTGTATATGGTGCTGGAAAGAATACTTGGCAAAAAGTGATCAAGGTACTTCTAGTTTATAAAAATACTTGAGAAAGACTTGTAGGAAATTTCCACACAAAAAAGAATTAATAGAAGCTCACAAAGGTAAAGACAAGTCACGATCTTTGTTGAGTTTCACTAAAGGTACTAGTTCAAAGGATAACAAATTAAATTGTTGGCAATTTGATCAACAACTAGTTAGGGAGGCTTTGGTGAAAATGATCTTAAAAGATGAATTTCCTTTTTGTTTTGTTGAGAGGGATGAGTTTAAAACATTTTGTGAAGTTATTGTGCCTCAATTTATAATTCCATCTAAGCACCCCACACCGAGGGATTGTTTTTCTTTATTTGTGAAGGAAAAGAAGAAATTATTTGATAGCATATCATCTCATTTTTGTAGAGTTTCATTGACTACCGACACTTAGACTAGCATTCAAAATTTGACTTATAAATGTTTGTCTATTCATTTCATTGATTCTCAATGGAATATGCATAAAAGGCTTTTGAACTTTTGTGTAATTAAAAGTCATTCTGGATTTAATATTAGCAATGCTATTGAGTTTTGCATGAATCAATGGGGTTTGAGAAAGTTGATGTGCATTACTGTTGACAATGCATCAAATAATGATGTTGCAGTTGAACAATTGAAAAAAAGGCTGTTGAAGAAAAGTGTTGTACCTTTGACTGGCGAGCATTTTCATATGAGATGTTGTGCTTATATCTTAAACTTAATTGTCAGAGATGGCATTGCAGTAGTTGAGGGTGCTATTCAAAAAATTAGAGTTGTGGTGAAATATGTGAGGAGCAGTCCTATAAGACTAGATATGTTTAAGTCTGTGTTGAAGAAGCAAACTTGATATATAGATCTTCATTGCAATTAGAATGTCCTACAAGATGGAATTTAACATATTTGATGCTACAAATTGATATAAAATATCAAAAAGAATTTGATAAGTTGGAGGACAAAGACAAAAGGTTTTTGAAGGAGTTTGGTTCAAATGTAGAATTGATTTTGATCTTCTAAACCGGTGGAAGGTAAATGAGGTTAGGTATCCTTCTTTGGCAAATTTAGCAAGTGATGTATTTGATATCCAAGCATCTACTGTGGCCTACGAATCTACATTTAGCACTGGGGGGAGAACTTTAGATAAATTTAGGAGTTCTTTAACACCTATTACAACTGAAGTTCTCATTTGTCTACAAGGTTGGTTGAGAAGCTCAAACAAACCTATTGAAATTGAACAATTAGTTCATGACCATAATGATAATGAATCAGGTTAGTATACAAATCTTGTAAATTTTAATTTCACTTTTACTTATTTTATTCATTCAATTTAATAAAAATATGGTCCAATTATAATTTTCAGAGGGGTCACAAGATCCAAATATTCTTCCAATTATAGTTGGCGAACTAAATTTGAATGGGTGTATTAATTTTATAAGGTAATATTTTGTTTTTTTTTACTATTCCATCTTAGAAATTCATGTCTACATGATTAACACGTTTTCATCTTTGGTTGTCCTTCTACAGTGGAGGAAGAAAAGGGAGGACTTGTAGAAAAGATAATTAATTGGGTTTGGATTTTCGTTATTGTTCCGGGACGAACCTTTGAAATGATAATTATCATTATTGTTATTAGTTGTATTTTTTTGTTATATTAAGCTGCCTAATTTTAGCAATTACTTAAGTAGTAATTGATGCTACCAATGTTTGTGGTCATCTTTAGCTATTCCTTAATATTTTAAGTAATTGTTTAAAAAATGTAGTATTGCTATTATGGTTAACTTTCACTCGGATGAACAAAGTCAACTTGTGAAAAAACAAACAACCAAATTAAGCAAACAACTCGGTCCCATTCTATTTAACATTTCTATACTTTTCTGCACATCAAAGTTTTTGACAAGGTAATGGAACTCGTTTGTGGTATTCAGCCTATTTGACAAAACGAAATTGTCCCAAATTGAGTTTGAAAGATACATAACTAAGGAATTATAAATGGTACAACAAAAGGTTTCGACATGAACTAACTTAGTCGGTTATGAAGAAAATAAATTGAAAAAATATGTCTAAAATACGTTCCATCCCGGAACCGTTTATCCTACCCAAAATCCCCGATCTCTGTCCCATCCTGTCCCGATATTTTCAACCTATGGGACGAGTCTGGATCTTCAAAAAAAAATCTCCGTACTGTGGGAAGGGACTGGAGATTTGTAATCCCCATCCCGTCCCATGAGCACACCTAGC
>JAREIK010013825.1:0-29649 GCA_029783825.1 Sapria himalayana | reverse complement strand
TGCTCAGCCTGTTGTTTTGTGTTTTTGATCTCCACATACGACATATGTTTGATAATACTACCATCTGCCCATGTAATTTCATATTTTAGGTAATTTTGTCATTTCACACCATGGGGGTTGGCTATATAAGCCCCCTCAACTTTGTAACCCTAAGTAACTTTTCCATTAATACAATTTCCCGCAGCTTTTCATTATAGGTTTACTTTGCTCTCTTCTCTCTCCTCTTCTCTCATTTTCTCGGCTGCCAAACACACCCCTTGAGGATGACAACTCAAGGGATGCTTGGCTAAGCCTCCATAGCCTTGAAGAGGAGGGGTGCTAGCTTGGTTTTGGGGCTTCTGCAGGTTGTCCTCATGCTTTAAATGTTACAGGTACTGCATTTATGGTTCCATACTTTCCAAACTAGGGTTTAATGCTATTTAATGTCTTTCCTTTGGTCAATACTTGTCATGCTTTAGGGTTCAGTGCATTCTTAATGGTAGATGCACTGACATTCTTTAGATGTCATTTACGAGCCATGAAATGAGGTTAAATGCTAGGGTTTCAAACTGAATGGGACTTTGAATGCTTAGTACTTGGTTTGACTCAAATAGGAGTGGTTTAGGGTTAGGTTTTATAGCTAAACAATGATCCGATTTTGGCTTTGACTATATGTCATTTGCCCTAATGCGAGGAAATAACCCGAGGACACTTCAATAGCCCCATGTTATCAAGCTAGTGACCCAAGCCTTCAAGGTTACCATTTCACACTTTCATTTAAGCTATTACTGTTAACTAGTGAACAAACAACCTTCCCCTGTTTTTAAACAAATCCTAAAATCCAAACAAAAGTCTCACCATTTTCCATCACTGATGTGAATCATTCGTGGGATGAAAACCCATCCCCGTGTTCGACCCTAGACCGCTATACTGCAGTAGCTTGACTACGGCAGTAGGAGGAACATAGGAAACAAAATATTGTTGATTCCGATCACCCTACCGTGGCACGAATCAAATGGCGTCATTGCCGGGGATGGTGCCAAACTACGTATGATGAGTTGATGTGTACTTGTAATCCACATTACAAGTGTTGGTGACCTTTCAGTCCTTTTTGAATTAAGTGTGCAGGAACTGCAAGTTTTCTTCACTTGGCAGTTACTGTCACGGTTTTTAATTTTTACAGTCAAGTTTTTAAGTAGCTAACACTGACCCTTTCTTGTTGGCAAGCTTTGTTTAGTGTTCTTTGTTTTGTTTCATTTTAGTGTAACAGTTGTGTTATGGCAGGCACTGGGAGAGCAGAGGGATATCAGGTAGATTGCAAAGAGTGAGTGCACCAGTTGAGCAAGGCTGTGAAATCAGCGTGCACAGTGACCAAATGGATCCTCTACCTGAGGAACAAGCAGAGTCAACAAGCACCCCCTATGAATCCAACAGCATACAGGTCGATGAGGGATCACATACACCCTCCTAGAGTTAGTGCTCCTTCCTGCATCATACCTCCTGCTGAGGATGTAGCAGTGAGACCCTACCTAGTGCCCCTGCTCCCCACATTCCATGGAATGGAGAATGAGAATCCTTATACTCATATCCGGGAATTCGAGGAAGTATGCACGAACTTTAAGGAAGGAGTGTCCGACTATGGATTTGCTCAAGCTGAAAGCATTCCCCCTGACACTGAAATATAAGGCCAAAATATGGCTCAATTCATTGAGGCCAAGGACAATTAGGAATTGGGCCGAACTCCAAGCCGAGTTTTTGAAGAAATTCTTCAGTGCAACAAAGACCAACAGTTTGAAGAGACAGATCTACACCTACTCAGCCCTTGACAATGAGAAGTTTTATCAGTGTTGGGAAAGATTCATGGAGACCATCAATGCATGCCCACACCATGGTTTTGATACATGGATGCTAGTGAATCATTTTTATGATGGTATGTCTCCAGCCATGAAGCAACTATTGGAAACCATGTGTGGAGGTGACTTTTTGAGCAAAAACCCAGATGAGGCCATGGACTTTTTGAACTATGTGGCCGAAACCTCAAAGGCATGGGATGAACCGAATCCAAGGGAAGCCGAAAGATCAAGGACTTCGAACCACCAGAGGGGGGGGCATTTATGCACTTTCGAAGACACAGAGATGAAAGCAAAACTGACCACTTTGACTCGAAGGTTGGAAGAGCTGGAAATGAGAAGCCAGCACGAAATGCAAGCAGTAACCGAGTTACCTGCATCTCATCCATCTTGTTTTGACTGTCAGACAAATAGTCATCCTGGGGAGCACTATCAAGAGCATGCCCATGCCCTGAATCAAAATAAGCCACCCACAAATGCTCCATATGGCAACACCTATAACCCTAATTGGAGAAATCATCCAAACCTGTCATGGAAGCCAAAACCCCCTGCATATATTCCTACAGGAGCACAGCAGCAGTTTGGCTCCACTTCAACACAACAGCAGCCGCCTCCACCTTCTTCTCCTGTTGAGCAGGCAATCCTGAATTTAAGTAAAGTGGTAGGCACGTTTGTAGAAGAACAGAAGGTGTTGAATGTGCAGACTAATCAGAAAATTGAAGCAGTCGAAAGCTCACTCAACAGGAAACTGGACAGTGTGCACTCTGAGATTTCGAGGTTGTGCAACCAGCAGCAAGGTTCTGAAAAGGAGAAATTTCCTTCCCAGTCACAGCAACATCAGAAGGGAATGCATGAAATAGGCTCAACCAATGATCCAAATGTAAGAATTGATGAAGTCAAGGCAGTGGTGACATTAAGAAGTGGTAAAGAACTGAGACCAGCAGTCCCAGCTCTAGTCAAGTCAGCCCCCACAGTAGCTAACCCGCCACAAGAGGAACAGTCAACAAATAGGGAAGAGGTGAAGACCAGTGTACCCCCTCCATTCCCACAGGCTCTCCGAAAAAAGAAAAATTCCGTTAACCAAACAGAAATGCTAGAGGTTTTACGGCAAGTGAAAGTTAACATTCCTCTCCTTGACATGATCAAACAAGTCCCCACCTATGCAAAATTTTTGAAGGACTTATGCACGGTAAAAAGAGGTCTCAATGTAAATAAAAAGGCCTTTTTGACTGAGCAAGTGAGTGCTATCATTGAGTGCAAGACTCCAGTGAAATATAAAGACCCGGGATGTCCTACAATCTCGGTTAATATTGGAGGCATTAGTGTGGAGAAAGCACTATTAGACTTGGGAGCTAGTGTGAACCTTTTGCCGTATTCCATGTACAAGCAACTGGGTTTGGGTGAACTGAAACCCACGTCCATCACACTGTCACTAGCCGATAGGTCTATTAAAATACCGAAGGGGACCATTGAGGATGTTTTAATACAAGTGGACAGATTTTACTATCCAGTAGATTTTGTCGTACTTGACACAGAGCCGGTTGCAGTAGGAGCCAATCATGTGCCCATCATATTGGGGAGGCCATTCTTGGCTACTTCGAATGCCATAATAAACTGTCGGAATGGGGTTATGCAACTCACATTTGGGAATATGACCTTAGAACTCAATATCTTTCATTTGAGTAAAAGGCATATGCACTCAGAGGAAGATGACTGTGAAGAAGTCTGTATAATCGATGCAATTCTTGAAGAACAGGCTAATGAGCAGCAGGTGCAAGATGTATTAACCCCAGAGTTATCTGAATGCCTCGGAGAGCAAGAAGAACCTCAATGCATGAGCTTAGGGCAGGGGTACTGGAGGAGAAAAATAGAAGTTCTACCTCTATTGACTGGTGATGAACCAAAGGAACCTCAACAGTTAGAGCTCAAACCCCTCCCAGTTGAGTTAAAGTATGCATTCCTGGAAGAGAATGGGCAATGCCCAGTTGTGATTTCATCACTGTTGACCACTTCACAAGAGCACAACCTGCTGCACCTTCTCAAAAGGAACAAGCAAGCATTGGGGTGGAAAATTTCTGATTTAAAAGGCATAAACCCATCAATCTGCACCCATCACATTTACCTAGAAGAGGAGTCTAAGGCTGTTAGGCAGCCACAGCGGAGGTTGAACCCCCACTTGCAGGAAGTAGTTCGCATTGAAGTCCTAAAATTGCTCCAAGCCGGTATCATTTACCCCATTTCTGATAGCACTTGGGTAAGCCCAACCCAGGTGGTGCCCAAGAAGTCAGGAGTGACAACTGTGAAAAATGAAAAGGGTGAAGAATTGTCTACCCGACTTACTACCGGGTGGAGAGTGTGCATAGATTATAGGAGACTCAATGAGGTAACCAGAAAAGATCACTTCCCGTTGCCATTCATCGATCAGCTCCTTGAGAGAGTTTCTGGACACCCATTCTATTGCTTTTTGGATGGTTATTCAGGATACTTTCAGATAGAGATTGCACCAGAGGATCAAGAAAAGACCACCTTTACTTGTCCATTTGGCACCTATGCGTACAGGAGGATGCCTTTTGGCCTTTGCAACGCCCCAGCTACTTTTCAGAGATGTATGCTTAGCATGTTCAGCGATATGGTGGAGCGTATAATGGAAGTGTACATGGATGATATCACCGTATATGGAGGCGATTTTGAAGAATGTCTGACTAATCTGGAAGTCATCCTGCAGAGGTGCATAGAGAAGAACCTGGTGCTCAACTGGGAGAAGTGCCATTTTATGGTTAACCAAGGAATTGTGCTGGGGCACATTATATCCAGCAGGGGAATAGAAGTTGACAAGGCGAAAATTGAACTTATCTCCAAGCTGCCATCTCCAACAAATGTAAAAACAGTTAGGCAATTCCTTGGTCATGCAGGCTTCTACAGAAGATTCATCAGAGACTTCTCAAAGATTGCTAAACCCCTCTACAAGCTCCTAGAGAAAGATGCTAAATTTGTTTGGGCAAAAGAATGCCAGGAGAGCTTTGAGGAGCTGAAATCCTATTTGACCACTGCACCAATTGTACGAGCACCTAATTGGCAGTTGCCTTTTGAGGTGATGTGTGATGCCAGTGATCTTGCTATTGGAGCAGTGCTTGGCCAAAGAGAAGATGGAAAACCTCATGTAGTCTACTATGCAAGCAAAACCTTGAATGAAGCACAAAGGAACTATACCACTACAGAGAAGGAATTGTTGGCAGTGGTCTACGCATTAGACAAATTTCGAGCATACTTGGTTGGGTCTGATATAGTCATTTTTACAGATCATTCCGCTTTGAAATATCTCCTGACCAAGCAAAATGCCAAAGCGAGACTCATCCGATGGGTTCTTTTGCTTCAAGAATTTAACCTGCAAATTAAAGACAAAAAGGGGGTAGAGAATGTGGTAGCAGACCATCTTTCTAGGTTAACGATAGCCCATGACACTCATAGTCCACCCATCAATGATGAATTTCCTGAAGAGTCCCTCATGCAGCTGGAAAAAGCTCCCTGGTATGCTCACATTGCCAATTTCCTCGCAACAGGAGAAATCCCATCTGATTGGAAAGAACAGGATAGGAAGTATTTCTTTGCGAAAATCCATTCCTATTATTGGGAAGAGCCCTTCTTGTTTAAATACTGTGCAGATCAGATAATCAGGAAGTGTGTGCCTGAGGAAGAACAGCAGGGAATTCTGAGCCACTGCCACGAGAGTGCCTGTGGTGGTCACTTTGCTTCCCAGAAGACAGCAATGAAGGTGCTGCAGTCTGGTTTCTACTGGCCTTCCTTGTTTAAAGAAGCACACCAAATGTGCCGTGAGTGCGATAGATGCCAAAGACTCGGGAAGTTGTCTCGCCGTCATATGATGCCCTTGAACCCAATTTTAGTAGTCGAGCTATTTGATGTTTGGGGCATCGATTTCATGGGACCTTTCCCCACATCTTATGGTCATACATACATTTTGGTGGGAGTGGACTATGTGTCCAAGTGGGTTGAAGCAATCCCCTGCAAAACCAATGACCACAGGGTGGTGCTTAAATTCTTGAAAGCAAACATCTTTTCTAGGTTCGGGGTACCAAAAGCCATTATTAGCGATGGAGGTTCACATTTCTGCAACAAACCTTTTGAAAACCTCATGGCTAAATATGGTGTGAAACACAGAGTGGCCACCCCTTACCATCCTCAAACAAGTGGTCAAGTAGAACTTGCCAACAGGGAGATTAAGACCATTCTAATGAAGGTGGTAAACACCAACAGAAAAGACTGGTCCATCAAACTGCTTGATTCGCTGTGGGCCTACAGAACAGCTTTCAAGACAATCCTTGGGATGTCCCCTTATAGGTTAGTATATGGTAAGGCATGTCACCTTCCAGTGGAGATCGAATACAAGGCATGGTGGGCAATCAAGAAGCTGAACATGGATCTAAGTAGGGCCGGAGTCAAGAGATTCCTTGATCTCAATGAGTTGGAAGAAATACGAAATGATGCCTATTTGAATTCGAAGATTGCAAAGGAAAAATAAAAAAAATGGCATGATCAAATGATAACTGGCAAGAATTTCAACAAGGGGGACCAAGTCCTCCTGTATGACTCCAAACTCCATCTATTTCCGGGCAAGCTCAAGTCGCGATGGACGGGTCCATTCATAGTTCAGCAGGCATACCCCAATGGTTCAGTGGACCTACTCAATCCAAATGATAATAGGGTGATCAAAGTCAATGGACAGAGGATAAAGCCCTATGTTGTGCAGCAGACCGTCAGGGACGAAATTCTCCTTCTGGACCCTCCCTGAATCCCACAGTCCACACGTCTAAGGGTGGCTGCTGCTTGGTCCCAGAATCCACTGATCTCATTGTTTAGTTTTGATTAAATTTCTTTTTGTTTAAAATTGTTGGTAGCAATCAGAGTTTGGCATTTGATTTCACTTTTTGTTGTCAGCTGCAGTAACACCAACAAACGGGAATGCCCCTTTTCCAGCCACCATGTTAGAGGAGGTACAGTCCCATCCTTTAGTTTTTGCATTCCCATGCTAAACCAGTTAGAAGTAATTTTCATATTTTTGGAATTTAGTTTTACTGGTTATACAAATCCTGCAGTGGCCAAATTCATTTTTCTTTAACTTTTTAATAGATTTTTGTGTTGTCATTTTGTGTTTCAGCTCTTGCCTTTAGTTGAAAAATTGAAGCCCTGTATGTTACCTTAATGTTAGAACAATTCCATGCATGATTTAGTTTTCGGTCAATTGAGATTTCAGCATATTCAACCTTGAACATTCCCCCTTTAGCTAATTCACACACTGCACACCAGATTGTACCAATAGGTTGAGAAGCTATTTACCTCTTTCCACTTTGCAAAGCCGGCCTTAAATTTGTTGACGACCCATAATAGGTTTGTGTTACCCATGTATGAAGACCAATGTAGTCTTCCAATGAAAAAGAAAAGAAAAAGCAAAAAGAAAAAGAAAAGAAGAAAAAGAGAAATAAAAGTCGTGACGCTTTGCCTTGAAACCCGAACACGGTCCGAGGGGTATATGGCGAAAGCCTTTAAAGCCCGATGCCCTAAACCTTAATTGGTTGGGAGTCATCGACTTAGTGTTCGCTACACGGGTGGATGGGTAGAGTTTAGCGTGTTGTAGGTGCTTAATTCTCGAAGTCATTCGAAGTCCGGGGTGAAGCCTGCAGAGTTTGTGGTCAAGTGATCCTTTTGGCTTGATGCCCTAAACCTTAATTGGTTGGGAGTCATCGGTGGACCCCCGTTATACGGACTTTGGTGAAGTCGAGTTTTTAGCATTGCACCCTACATTGCAATCAAGGAAGAAATAAGAGTGTAGCTAGTCCTATTTAAGTTGGTCAACAGTTTAAGGCCATGGCAGTAGCTAGGTTGGGGGGAGGGAATAGCTTTGCAATTTATTGGCTCAAGCTGGTTACCTTAGGAACAATTAGATGTTGGTGGAAGTTCAGGTTGACTTCTTTGGAACCGATGCTGCCCTCAAACTTGTTCTTGCATGGTCTTTGTTCTTTCATGTCGGTTTTCGTTCAGGGTCTAAATTGTTCATACTAAAGGTAAAGCTTACCTGTACACACACTTTTTGAACAATATAGCACTTTTTGTAAAAGCACAGCATACATACCTTTATTGTTTTTAGCATTGCTAAGGGACTAGCAACGTGTCGGTTGGGGGGTGTGATTAGTGCCCAAAAAGTGCTATTTTGAGCCCTATTTAAGATAGGTTTTGAGTGCTTTTTGCGCACTAATCATATGAATTAAGCCAATTGTCATGTGCATGTCCACTTAGTGCTTCTAATTTGTTTTCGAGATTGTTTTGGATAGTTTTGCAGATCTTGGGAACTTCAGTTAGCGAGCTTGGCTTCTTATTGGTGCTGAATGCGAGAATCCTCGATGATTTCACCGAGCTAAGGCGATGAAATGTCAAGATGCAGTGAAGAATTGAAGGCAAAGTGATGAATAAAAAGTGCAGGAAGTGATGCAGTAGCAAAACAGAGAAGCAGGAACAATCCAGGGATTTTCGCTAGGATTGCGAAAATTTCGCAGGGATTGCGAAAATTTCGCAATCATAGCGAAAATTTCGCTAATCCTACGAAAATTTTCGCTAGCTAGTGAAAATTTCGCTAGGCTAGCGAAATTTACTAGTTCCTAGCGAAAATTCTCAATTTCGCTATCTCACAAAAATTTTGCTAGGCTAGTGAAATTTCGCTAGCATAGCGAAATTTTCGCTATACTAGCGAAATTTGCTGCATAGCGAAATTGCTCAGCCTGTGTTTTTGGTGTTTTTGATTCCAAACGACCACGTTTTGATAAATTACCATCTTGTCCCTATTGTAATTTCATATTTTAGGTAATTTTGTCATTTCACACCATGGGGTTGGCTATATAAGCCCCCTCAACTTTGTAACCCTAAGTAACTTTTCATTTAATACAGTTTCCCGCAGCTTTTCATTTTAGGTTTACTTTGCTCTCTTCTCTCTCCTTCTTTCTCTCATTTTCTCGGCTGCCAAACACCCCCCTTGAGGATGACAACTCAAGGGATGCTTGGCTAAGCCTCATAGCCTTGAAGAGGAGGGTTGCTAGCTTGGTTTTGGGGCTGCTGCAGGTTGTCCTCATGCTTTGAATGTTACAGGTACTGCATTTATGGTTCCCAACTTTCCAAACTAGGGTTTAATGCCATTTAATGTCTTTCCTTTGGTCAATACTTGTCATACTTTAGGGTTCAGTGCATTCTTAATGGTAGATGCACTGATATCCTTTAGATGTCATTTACGAGCCATTGAAAATGAGGTTAAATGCTAGGGTTTCAACTGAATGGGACTTTGAATGCTTAGTATTTGGTTTGACTCAAATAGGAGTGGTTCTAGGGTTAGGTTTTATAGCTAAACAAAGATCCGGTTTTGGCTTTGACTATATGTCATTTGCCCTAATGCGAGGAAATAACCCGAGGACACTTTAATACCCCCATGTTATCAAGCTAGTGACCCAAGCCTTCAAGGTTACCATTTCACACTTTCATTTAAGCTATTACAGTTAACCAGTGAACAAACAACCTCCACTGTTTTTAACCAAATCCAAAAATCCAAACAAAAAGTCTCACCATTTTCAAACACTGATGCGAATCATTCGTGGGATGAAAACCCATCCCCGTGTTCGACCCTAGACCGCTATACTGCAGTAGCTTGACTACGGCAGTAGGAGGAACATAGGAAACAAATTTTGTTGATTCCGATCACCCTACCGTGGCACGAATCATTTGGCTGGTGAGAAAATGTAAGAAGGGGAGAGAAAAATGAGAGAAAATCACACCCGTAGGAAAGCTGAAAGCTTTGGCGCCAATTTTATTAATTGATGGATTGATTGATTTTACAGAGCTTGATTGAGGCTTATATACTGCTCAGAGTCAAGGAAATTACAAAAAAGTATGAAACAACAAAATACAAGGAGGGCAATTTTGGTACAAAACCATAAAAAGCAGTCAAAAAGTGGTCAACGTTGCAAAACAGGGCAGCCTGCGAAAATTTAGTAGCCTGCGAAATTCTGCAGTTGCGAAAATTGCAACACTGCAAAATCTCTACAATGCTCACTCTCCCTTTGTATTTAGCTCCAATTGCCTTCTGCTTTGTACATGCAGCTTCGAGTTCGGCTCGGGTTCTTCGTATTTGAATTGACTCGAAGATAATGGTGTAATTGGCTTGCCAAAACTACAAAAAATATCCATAAAATATGATTAGTAGTATAGTTGGGACCTTAGTGTATCAATTAGGTTATTTAAGTTGATTAGTACACAAAAAGTGCTCAAAACCTGCAATGAATAGGGCTCAAAACAACACTATTTGGGCACTAATCAGTAGGTAGAAAGCTTAAAGGGGTTGAACATTGCACTACTCCAGTCCCTTGTAATATGAAAAATAAAGCTCTTGGTGTTCTTGTGAGGATGGTGAAAATCATGCAAGTTTGGGGGAGCTATGAGATAAAAAGATGCAATAAGCTAAGTTTGGGGGAAGCTTAAGAGGTTCAATGAAAAAGAAGGCAATATGCAAAAGGATGAACAATTAGTGGAGAAAAAAGGAAAATGTGTATGTTGTGGGTAAACTAAAGCCTAAATGATTATTTAACTACCCTTACCTAAGCCATACACTACAAGCTATATAAAGACCTAATTGATCCTAAGAGTTGTGTATAGCCTACATTAGTGGAGAGTGATATGCCCAACAAGCATATGGAGTCTTACACACTCACCATGTGAGTGAGAGATCCCCATTCCACTCATGCTCATCTAATTCCATCTGAACTGCAATTGACTAGAGAGGGGAAGACCACACACACACTTTTGAGAACTTTGGTTTAGGTTGTTCAACTCATGGTCAGTCTATTATTTTTTGAAAAAGGCAATCTCAAAGTTTTCTTTGTGTTGTATGAAGGTTAGATCCTTGAGGCAATTTATCATATATTATCTCAATTCATGCTCAACATACTTGTTTTGTTTTTTGAATAAAGGGAAATGGTCTTGTTCTTTGCTTGAAGACAAGAAAAATGTCAAGTTAGAGGGTATTTGATAGGTGCTTTTATACATTCTTTTATACCATTAATCACCTATCAATCATATGCTTTTATGGTGTTTTTAACAGCTCTAATGCTTAATTTTATCATCTTATGGCTCTAGGAACATTTTGAAGCAAAGAGAGCATAAAGAGGGCCAAAAAATGAATTTATGGGTTGTACCATAACCTCTCATGGCTTCAAGCATGATATGGATGGATTCTACACCTTCCAAGCTTTCCAACGAGTCCAAGATCACCCAATTCGGAGTTCGAATGAAAAAGATATGGCCTCGTGAAGTCAAGAGAGGATTTTCCAAAACACCACATGCAACACCCCTCAACGTTTGTAAATTTTCAGTATACCTAGTGGCCTCCAATGACTCCAAGATTGATATAGATAATTCTACTCTCTCTTAAATTTCTGAACCGACCAAAATCTTTGCATTTTGAGGTTAGATGAGAGAGTTATGATCATTTGAAGTCAGAAGGTGTTTGCTACGGCGAAGGTGCCTTTGCCTAGGCGTACCAGAGCCATGCAAAGAAGAAAGCTACATGTTCGCCGAGGCAAAGGACGTCTGGCCTTGTAAAAATTAGCCTTTTTTTTTTTTTTTTTACTATTTTTAACCCTTTTAAAGGCATATTTCTTAAAGGCTATTAATTTTTATTTCTTTAGACTTATCTGGGATTCCGGTTTTTTGGAGAAGGAACACCCTCTTAGGGTTTTCTTCTTGAGCCATTTTTTAGGGTTATAGTTTTTGTTTATTTCTACTTTGTTTTGGAGTTGTTATTGAAGATCTAGCTCATTAGAGGAGCTCTTGCAGCGGTGGTGTAGAGTTGGAGACATTTTTCACCTTCCATTTGTTTTGTATCTCTAAACTCTACTTTGTTTGTTAATCTTTCAGTATTATGTTTATCTTAAGTATGATTTTGTTGGATTACTTGGTTGCAATGATGGCTAAACATCCTCTAGGGTTGATTGTTGAAGTTGATGCTTGATTATATACTTTTTAGAATGGTTTTGTGAATACATGTTTGTGTGGATGTTAGTTGGTGTAGTTCTTGGGATTATTATGGTTTTAACTAATTAATCCATACTGAGATTTAGGTCTTCGATCCCCATACTTGGGCATCCTTGGTGACGCTTGGATTGCGCCCTAAAATCTGGTCTCGAGTCTCATAAGGTATGAATTAGTTAATTGAAATACTAATCAACCTAATCAAAGAAGTCTAGGAATTAGGGATGCTTAGTACTAGTTGGATTTCATTAGGAGTAGCACCATCTAAGCATTATGTGAGGATTGTATGGACCAAGAGGTGATCGATCCAAGCATAGTCGGGTAATCCTATTGTATGGACTGAGAAGTGATCAATAGGATTCCCAAGGAAAGCACTGCCTTATAAAAGTATCATACTTAATTACCTAGATGGATCAAAAGGATAATAGGGAGTTGGTGTGAGCAATTGAGGGGAGACACATAAGTGTAAACCTCATATCGGATTCCTTGGACATGCACAAGTGTACGTTCACTTGATCAACGCTTAATGAATATAAACCATAAATGCATCAATGGAGACAATCAACCTCGGAATCTTTCCTTGAGTTACATCTCTGATATTGATGAGCTTAAAAGTCATCTATTTTTAGTCCATTTTTCTGCTTGATTTTAATCAAAAAAAGAATGATTAATATGCAGAAATATGAAGAAACTCACCAATTTGTTATTCAGCAGGGAATTTATAAGAAAGGAGATTATTGCAGTAGAGAGATGCAGAAAGTGGCAGAGCTGAAATGAGAATGACTGGTTGAATAAAAATGGAAGAATGTTGCAGTTTGGAGCTCGCACAGGGAAGATAGGATGTCGCGACATAAGGGAAATCAAAGGCAAATTGAGCAGGTCGCGACAGGAATTCCAAGTCAGGCAGTTAAAAACTGATGAAGACAGGGCATGATGTCGCGACAACATCACGAGGTCGCGACAGGATTAAAAGCTTAGCAGTGGACACTGATGTCGCGACATTCAGAAGAGGTCGCGACATTAACAGTGAACCAGGATTGGTTCCTAAGGTTGATATCAGAAACTGCATGAAACACTCCAGGTCGCGACATTGTTTATAGGTCGCGACAAGAAGATGCACTTTCCCTGGGAAGAATGAAGGACTGATGAGAAAGATGATGTCGCGACAGGATAGACAACACCCCAGGCATAACTGATGTCGCGACAACGGATTAATGTCGCGACACAAGACGCGCCCTTGAAGCTAAGACAGGTTGCGACAAGATGAAGGGTGGTGTGACAAATGATGAAACTATTGATGTCGCGACAAGGATTTGAAGTCGCGACATCAGAAAAGACCATGACAGGATTTTTTGTGATGTATGAGGAGACCATTAATGTCGCGACAAGAGATTGATGTCGCGACAAAAGAAGAGCCTGGAAGTAACAACAATTAAAGACAAGTCAAGGATGCTGCAACATAGACTGCTACACATGATGTCGCGACAAAAGATTGATGTCGCGACATAAGACGAGCCCTTGAAGCTGAGACAAGCTGCGACAAGATTTAGCCTGCTGAAACAAGTATTGAGACCATTGATGTCGCGACAAGAGATTGATGTCGCGACATGAGAACAATTCCAGTCAGAGACCAAGTTAAGGCTGCTGAAACTAATATTGGGCTAGTTGATGTCGCGACAAAGCATTGAGGTCGCGACATAAGAAAAGTCATATGGAGCTGAAAGAATGTCGCAACCAGGGGAAGCTGCTGCAACAAAAGCTGAGATAGATGATGTCGCGACAAAAGAATCGATGTCGCGACATAAAGAGAAGTCCAGAGCACCAAGAGAATGTCGCGACCAAGCTAAAGCTGCTGCAACAAACACTGGAACAAACTGATGTCGCGACAAGAATTTGAGGTCGCGACATAGACAGTAAAATGGGCCAGTTCAGTTTGCAATCCACCAAAAAGTGCATCGAAATTAGGGCCCAACTTCAAAACCCTATAAATACTCAGCTGCTGCAAGAGGAAAGGCAGCACTGGGCGGCACAGAACGAAAGATCTGGGTAGCCTAAGGCTCATTTTTGTTATTTTTCTTCTTTTCTTATTTTTGTTTAGTTTTGTTTCATTTTGTCGTTGGGCATTAGAGTAGATTTTTATTTTTATTTCTGGATCTGAACGATTAGCTTGTTAAAGCAGAAGCTGAATGCAGAATTCATTTCATTTCAAATTACTATCTGGTTGTTTGAAGTTCAGACAATTCTGGAATTCGGACCTCCAGTTTCATTATTACAGTGGATATTTTTGATCAGATAACCACTGCAGTGTGTAATTCAGTAATTTAGAAACCCAGCTTCCATTGAGCAAACTCTGTTGTTAGAATTTATCTTTCCTGCAGAATAAATTCAGGTGCTATTGAACTTTCAGCTTGAAAATCTGCTTTCTGGTTATGAGTTTTCTGTAATTGATTCCAATATCAGTGTCTTATACCAGCTGTAGCATTGTTTCATACTCTGATTTCCAGGAGGCCCTCTGAGTGACACAGAGAAGGCAATCCTGAGAGTGATGAACAATTTCTCAAGGGTATATTAACCTAATATTGGAGATCTAATGAGCTTTGTGAGTTTATTTCGATAAATCCTCGTCTCACTTGAAATCAAGAATGAGTTGAATGAATTATCCAATTAAACAAGCAGAGATTTCACCTCAATTCGAACAGTGATTCTAATCCCGTGTTAGCTGAGATCTAATCAAGGAAAGGATGAACTATTCTAATTTAGAGGAGGAGAAACCAGTAAAGAGTAAACCCATGCTATACCCATGTCTTGGGAGCTATGGTTTATAGTCCACGTTCTGGGTATTAAGTATTGAAAAAGAAAAATATCCAGAACAAGGCAACACAGATTAAAAGTAGTTATCTAATTCCCTGTCTTCGAAAGAATCAGGAAAATTAGATGATGAACAGTGGAGTTTGGAGAGATCTAGCTGCACTACCATATTCCCTGGACTGATTTAAAATCTGTGGTTCATGAAGCAAAGTTATAAAGTACTCTGCAGAAATTGATTTTTCACAATAGTAGTGTATTCAATGTTTCCTTTAAAAGATAATGGATCAGTCCAGTTATTTTCATTACTATTCTTTATTCTTTATTCTTTTAAATTTCAGTTTATTTGTTATTCATTCACATATCTTAGACTTGTATATTTTAAGGCTTCTAAGCTGATTTCAATTGCCGTTTTAGAGTCCAAATAGTGTGAAATTTGATTAGTCAGGGTAGTTGATTGATAATTCTTGAGATCTCTGTGGGATCGATATCTGGACTTAAATCCATTTTATTACTTGTTCGACCTGTGCACTTGCAGGATCTTGGATCAAAATCAGAAAGAAATTTATCTAATCTTAAGGAAACCGATTTTAATGAGTATAATTGCAAAGAAATATAACAAACAAGTTTCATGGCATTATTGCTGGGGATTAGACAATAGTCCTTTGGTAATGGTGTCATAAATTTGTATATATCTTTTGGTCCACCAACAAGTTTTATGGCGCCGTTGCCGGGGATCGAAAGAATTTAGTAGATCAATATTCAGACGAAAGAAGGAAATACTAATTTGGACATTTAAAAGAAAAAGAACAAAAATAGTTTTTCAAGCAGTGGTTATTTTTAGCCACTAACCTTTAACAAGCCATATTGAAAATATTTGTTGGCTTGACTAATCCTATTAATGTGAGTATGTTTTGATTTCAGGAAAAACTTTAATGCATAGGAAACAGAACACTGATCTGATTCCAGCAGATACTGAATTAGAGAGAACACTCAGAAGCTTGAGAAAAACGAAAAGGGCAGAAAACTCAGCTATGGCAGATGAAAGGCAAGACCAGACTGAAGGACAAAGAACAGCAGCCAGAAGGCCTCCAATCACTGATACAATGGAGGACTTTTGGAGACCTATTATTCAGGATGAATACTCTGCAATCAGACAGCCTACAGTTGATGCAAATAACTTTGAACTGAAGCCAGCACTGATTACAATGGTTCAGCAACAACAGTTTACTGGTCATCCCACAGAAGACCCAAATGAGCACCTGGGAAGGTTTCTCAGGATGGCAAACACAGTGAAGTTGAATGGGGTGAGACCAGAGGTCATAAAATTGCATTTATTCCCATTTTCTCTAAGAGATACAGCAGCCACATGGTATGAATCTCTACCATATGGTTCTGTTGATACTTGGGAGGAGCTTGTAGAAGCCTACTTGGGTAGATTCTTCCCCCCATCACTCACCTCAGAGAGAAGGAGGGAGATAATTGTGTTCCAGCAGGGGGAAGATGAGAGCCTTTATGTAGCATGGGAGAGATTCAAAAGGTTGCTGAAAAGATGCCCGATGCATGGAATAGACTTGAAGACCCAGATGGACATAGTGTATCATGCCTTGAATGATACATCTAAGGGCATTATTGATGCTTCATGCTGTGGAGCATTCAAACGTAAGAGTGCTGAAGAGGCAAGAGATCTGATTGAGGACCTGGCGAAATGCAATATGAAAGCTCCATCAGAGTTTTCAAGAGTAATTGGCAGAGGAAGAGGAGTCATGGAGCTGAGCAAGATGACAGCCATGGAGGCAAAGTTAGATGCCATCATGCATAGAATGGACAAGCAAGAGAGGAAGATGCACACTGCTCATGAAATAGGAGCAGTCGAGAGGGAACTATTGAGAGGAAGTGCTGATGTACCCACTGAAGAACTGTTTTATGATGCTGAGGAGGTTAAGTACTTGGGGGAGCCAAGAAGTTATCACTTCAAACCAAATCCTAACCTGCCAGCACACTATCATCCAGCACTGAGGAACCATGAAAATTTTTCATATGGTGGAGGGGCCTCACAAGGCCCAAGGCATGGACAGAATCCTCAACAGGGATATCAGCAACCACCAAGGTTCCTGCAGCAGCAGCAAGGAGGTGAAAATAGAAACGAGTACCAGAGTCAGAGGAGGGCTCAACCATTTGAAGATCAAATGCTGCAATTCATGGGGGACAACAAGAAGCTGTTAAACCTCCATGAACAAAAGTTTGCAGAATTGGAAGCCTCAAATACCAATTCTCAAATTTTTCAGAAGACCACTAATGCCTCCCTCAAGAACCTGGAGACACAAATAGGGCAACTGGCCCTAAACCTGCAAAACCAGATGAAAGATGCCTTTCCCAGTGACACGAAGAAGAATCCGAAAGACTGCATGGCTGTGCAGCTCAGAAGTGGGAAAGACTTGGTGGAAAAGACAGAAAAAGATGAAAGCAACAAGGGAGAGGAAGGCCCAGACAATGCTGAAACACTGGAGAAGGAAAGAAAGAAGGAACAGCTGTCAGGAGAAGAAGGAAGCAAGAAGAAAACCCAGAACAATCTGCCTGCAGTCCCATTTCCACAGAGGCTGCAGAAATCAAAGATAGAGGAACAGTTTGCAAGGTTTTTGAAAACCTTTCAGAAGCTGGAGATCAGTATGCCTTTCACAGAAGTGGTGACTCAGATGCCACTTTATGCAAAATTTTGAAAGACATACTGAGCAAAAAGAGGAAGATTGCTGAAGAAGGAATTGTGAACTTGACTGCAACTTGCAGTGCTGTGATCAAGAGAGACTTACCAGAAAAGATGAAGGATCCAGGGAGCTTCACCATTCCCTGCACCATTGGAGAGTTTGAGTTTCAGAAAGCTCTCTGTGACTCAGGTGCCAGTATCAATTTAATGCCCTATTCTGTTGCCAAGAAGTTAAGTTTGGGGGAGCTTACTCCCACTACTGTTACCCTCCAAATGGCAGATAGAACCCTGGCAAAACCTGAAGGAATCATAGAAGATGTGCTGGTAAAGGTGGGAAAATTTATTTTTCCTGTTGACTTCATCATACTGGATATGGAGGAAGATTCACAAGTCCCTCTGCTGCTGGGAAGGCCATTCCTTGCAACTGGAGCAGCTCTAATCGATATGCAGAAGGGAATTCTCACTCTCAGAGTTGGAGAAGAGGCAGCTGACTTCAATTTAATCAGAAGTTTGAGGAATTTAGACATAGAAAGGGAAGATATCAAGTCAATAGAAGATGTATATGTCAACAACTCTGATTTTTACTATGATTGTAATGCCCAACTTTCAATCAATGAAAAAGAGATGAATTTCCAGTATCTTGAAGGTTTTGATTCAGATTTTCTGCACATCAGTTTACATTCTACTGAAAAAGTGATGAGTCTTGAACAAAATGGGATGAAAAAAGGAGACAAAAATGAAGAAAAGGAATTTCATCAAGAAACCAGTGAAGAAGGGCTAGTTTTAAAGGAGTTGCCAAGTCATTTAAAGTATGCTTACCTGGAGCTGCCAAAGAGTAAACCAGTAATAATTTCTGCTAGACTCAGTGATGCTGAGGAACAGAGGTTGCTGGAAATTTTAAGGAATCATAAGGAGTCTATAGCTTGGTCTATTGAAGAGTTAAAAGGTATCAGTCCATCAATATGCATGCACAAAATACTGCTGGAAGAAAATGCAAAGCCAACTGTTGAACATCAAAGGAGACTGAATCCAGTAATGAAAGAAGTAGTCAGGAAGGAGGTGCTCAAATGGTTAAATGCTGGTTTTATCTATGCAATTTCAGACAGTCCTTGGGTTAGCCCAGTCCATGTGGTTCCAAAGAAGGGTGGATTTACTGTGATCCGCAATGAAAGAAATGAATTAATTCCAACAAGAACAGTGACAGGATGGAGAGTATGCATTGATTACAGGAAGCTGAACACAGCAACCAGGAAAGATCATTTCCCTTTGCCCTTCATTGATCAGATGTTGGACAGATTAGCAGGACACCCTCATTTTTGTTTCTTGGACGGGTATTCAGGCTACAACCAGATTGCAATTGCACCTGAGGACCAAGAAAAGACCACATTCACATGCCCCTATGGTACCTTTGCCTTCAGAAGGATGCCATTTGGGCTGTGCAATGCTCCTGCTACTTTCCAGCGATGTATGATGTCAATGTTCTCAGATTTGATTGAGGAAGTCATGGAAATTTTTATGGATGACTTCACAGTGTATGGGTCCAGTTTCGAACAATGTCTGAACAACCTGGAAACAGTACTTCAAAGATGCAAGGACAAACAGCTAGCACTAAATTGGGAAAAATGCCATTTCATGGTAACAGAAGGTATTGTTCTTGGTCATAAAATTTCTGCTACAGGGCTAGAAGTGGACCAATCCAAGATTTCCATTATCAAAACCCTTGCACCTCCCACAACAGTAAAGGGGATAAGGAGTTTCTTGGGGCATGCTGGATTTTATAGGAGATTCATCAAAGACTTCTCAAAAATAACCAGACCACTATGCAGATTACTGGAGAAGGACACAAAGTTTAATTTTGATGATTCCTGTAAGGCTGCCTTTGAAGAAATCAAGATCAGATTGGTTCAAGCACCTATCATGGCTGCACCAGAATGGGATCAGGGATTCGAAATAATGTGTGATGCCAGTGATTTCGCAATGGGGGCTGTATTGGGGCAAAGAAAAGAGAAAATATTCAGAGCCATATACTATGCTAGCAGAACCTTCAATGAAGCACAAGAAAACTATTCCACAACTGAAAAGGAGATGCTAGCCATAGTGTTTGCTTGTGAGAAATTCAGGCCATACATTTTGGGATCCCATGTTATAGTTCACACAGACCATGCAGCCATCAAATATCTGATGTCAAAAAAGGAAGCTAAGCCAAGACTGATAAGGTGGGTGCTGCTACTGCAAGAGTTTGATCTGGAAATTAAAGATAAAAAGGGGTGTGACAATGTGATAGCTGATCACTTGTCCAGAGTAGAAAGGAATGAAACAGAAAAGGAGGAGGCAGAATTAACAGAGAACTTCCCAGATGAACAGCTGTTTAAGGTGTCATTCCAACTTCCATGGTATGCTGATATTGTGAATTACCTAGCTTGTGGAGTAGTTCCTCAGGAATTCAGCTACCAACAGAAAAGAAAGCTCAGGACTGACAGCAGGTACTACATCTGGGATGACCCACTGCTATTTAAAAGAGGTGCTGACATGATTATCAGAAGATGTGTGCCAGAGAGTGAACAATGTAAAATCTTGAATGAATGCCATGCATCACCATATGGGGGGCATTTTTCTGGAGAAAGAACAGCTCACAAGATACTCCAATCTGGATTTTATTGGCCCACTATCTTCAGAGATTGTGCTGAATGGGTCAAATTGTGTGATAGATGCCAAAAGATTGGAAATATCAGCAGCAGAAATGAAATGCCCCTAAAAGGCATAATGGTGGTGCAAATTTTTGATGTATGGGGAATAGATTTTATGGGACCATTCCCACCATCATTTGGAAACCTGTATATACTGCTGGCAGTGGATTATGTTTCCAAATGGGTGGAAGCAGTGGCTTGTCCAAGGAATGATGCTAATACAGTTGTGAGTTTCTTACAAAAGAATATTTTGAGCAGATTTGGAACACCCAGAACTATCATTAGTGATGGGGGAAGCCATTTTGCAAACAAAATATTTGCAAAACTCATGAGCAGGTATGGGATCAAGCATATAAGGAGTCTAGCTTATCATCCCCAGACCAATGGACAGGCAGAGATTTCCAACAGGGAGATTAAAAGAATCCTGGAAAAGACTGTAAGTTCAAGCAGGAAGGATTGGTCTTCCAAACTTGATGATGCACTTTGGGCTTACAGGACTGCATTCAAAACTCCCATTGGAATGTCCCCATACAGAGTTGTCTTTGGCAAACCATGTCATCTACCTCTTGAACTGGAATACAAAGCTATGTGGGCCATCAAGAAGCTGAACTTTGATTTTAAAACTGCAAAGGAAGAGAGACTGCTCCAACTGAATGAACTGGAAGAACTGAGAAATGAAGCCTACGACAATGCTAGAATATACAAGGACAAAACAAAGAAATGGCATGATCAGAGGATTCTGAGAAAAGAGTTCAGAGCAGGAGAACAGGTTCTTCTTTTTAACTCCAGATTGAAGTTATTTCCAGGGAAGTTAAAATCCAAATGGAGTGGACCATACACAGTAGTGTCAAGCACTACATTTGGAACAGTAACATTAAAGACTGATGCTGGGGAAGAATTTAAAGTCAATGGACAAAGACTGAAGCATTATCAAAGCAGGGAGGAAAGAAAGGAAGAGCTCCAGCTGGTTCATTAAGAGAGAGAAAGAATCAAAACAGCAAGTCCAGCTAAGGACTCAAAACTGAGCAGCTGATGGGAGGCATCCCATAGAGATTTTAGTTTCTGATTTTAGACTTTGATTTTTTTTTATAATTCACCTTGATTTTGTTTTCTTTAGTTCTTATAATGATTAGTTAGTACTTGAGAAGTTAATTTTTGTTTAATTAAATCCTTTCTGGAAATGTTGCAGAGTGCTTATGCAGAAATGCAAGGGAAGGAGAGAAAAGGACAACTCCAGGACATCTCCAGCAACTTGCAGAAGAGAACGACATGAAAAAGGGGAGTACTTTTCTCCCTAAACAAATTCTGTGAAGGATGAATGAAATGCTTATTGAATTGTTGCTTGGAAATGCTTGAATGGATGTTGAAAAAGGTTGCAAAATGAATAAAGAAGGAAAACTTTTCTGATCATTAAATTAAGAGCACAGGTCGCGACCAAGAGGTTATGTCGCGACAACTAGTGATGTCGCGATAAAATATTGAGGTCGCGACAGAAAAAGAAAATGTGCCAGCAACTCACCTTTTTAATACCCTCAATGTAATGACAGTAAATAAAGGTGGGCTGAAATTTAAATCGCGACATGAAATAAATGAAATAATAAACAGCCCACAATCATCATTGAATTGCAATTGTTGGGAAAATCCTTCCACTCCCATTCCATTCTCTAAAGCAACTACAACTCTTCATCTCCGTTCTCCTCTGGTTTCTTTGATTTTGAAAACCCTAGACCAAAATCCCTTCCTAAAACCCTTCCTAACTAGCAAATGGCTGACCCTGCTACCCTCGTCCCAAACCTGAACGAAATCATGGAAGAGTATATGCAACCAGCAGAGGAAGTTCGTCAGGAACCTACCATGGAGAACATACCATCGGAAACACCTGAAGCATCAACAGTTTCCAGGCAACAAGCATACAAGGGGAAAGACAAGGTGGTAGAAGAAGAAGAAGATGTGTTTGTATCAGAGGAGGCTTGTTCCAACATGCAGAAGTATTATGCTGATAAGGGGTTTGTTGGAGAAAGAGGATTCAGCAACCCTATTTCCCCTTTCAAGGAAATGATAGAACAAAGAGGGTGGGGAAATTTCTGCAAGCACCAAAAGCCTGGATATGCAGCAGTGGTCCGAGAATTCTACTCCAACTTGGTAGGAAGAAAGGACAAATCTGTATATGTCAGAGGAGTTTGGGTGCCATATGGAGCAAATGCCATTAACGAGGTGTACGGAATGGCAGGGCAGAGGCATGGCTCCAAATTTAAGAAGCTGTTAGCAAACCCGAACCGTGAGAAGATTGTCAGGAAATTGACAGACGGTAAAGTGCAATGGGATCAAGGGAAAGGAGCACCAAAGACAATCAACAGGGGAGACCTTACAGAGGAGGCTAAGGTATGGTTTTATTTCCTGGCCTCTGTTATGGTCCCAACCAAGCATGTATGCACAGTAAGGGAACAGGAAGCCATCATCCTTTATGCCATACTGAAAGGGTACAAGCTCAACGCAGGAGCAGTGATTGAAAATTCAATAATGAGATACCATGAGGGAAACAAAAGAGGTTATCCCACCCAACAACCATCACTAGGCTTTGTTTGAAGGCTGGGGTGAAGGGAACCTGGGCAGAAGAAGAAGAAGTTCCCAAGGCTTCACCACTAACACTGACAGGGGTAAGCAAGGGGCCAAGGAATCAGAAGAAAAAGGGGGTAATAATAGAAACAGAAGCAAGAGGAGAGGCTGAGCCTGCAAGACAGAAAGATGACACTCTTCGGGTTGCTGAACAAGAAGAAGAAAACCCAGAGGAACCTCCAGAAGATAATACTTTCATGTTTACAGAGGACAGAGAGCAAGATGATGGAAGCCCTCTAGACTTCTCATCCCCACTGGCCAGCTCTCCCCCTTTCAGAAACAGAGAATTCAGAGGGCCTGGTGAAAGCTCCAGGGGAGCCAGGGGAATACTCAATAATGGAAATGCTCAGTTCAATTCAGAAGAGCATGGAAGAAAGAGAAGAGAAATGGAACCTCCAGCAAAAGTTCAGAGAAGAGGTTTATGAAAAAGAATTGAAGAGAAGGGATCAAAATTGGGAAGAAGAGATGAACAGAAGAGAAGAAATACATGAAGCTGAGATGAAAAGAAGAGATCAACAATGGGAAGAAGTGATGAGCAGAAAAGAGGAGCAGATGAAAAAGATCCTGGAGCAGCAAGAGGAGAAATTTAAAAAGGAAATGGAAGAAAGAGATCAAGATCTACTGAAGAAGTTAAAGCTAAGCCATGAATCATTCTATAACAATCAGTATGATCGCGATTCTCAACTCCTCAAACTCATAAAGAACAGGGATGCAGATCAAGAAGCAAAGACTAAGGAGCAGATCAAGGGATTCAAGTTCCTATATAAGTCACTGCTCAAGGACTTTGAGAAGAAAATAGAAGAAAGAGATAAAAGCTGGAGGAAAATGAAAAATACAGAGAGAAAATCTGGCTAGAAAATTTGGACTTGATTAACAATAATCTCTCCAAATTTTTAGAAGTCATGACTGAGATGGAGAGAACAATGAACACATTGGGGACAAGACAAGATGACCTGAACAAGAAAGTTGAACTCACCAATGAGTTAGTCCTTGAAGATCAGATGGAGAGAGAGAGTATCAAGAAGAAGAGGAGAATGGAAATGAAATTCCCTAAATTCTCTCCAAATTTGGCTACTTTGGATCTGGACCCCCCCAACATCTTTGATGCTCCCTCCAAAAAGAAAAAATAAACCTTACCATTGACTGATCTTTCTCTTCCTCTCTCCCCTAAATGTTGTTCTCAACACTTGCAATTTGATCATAAATAAAATAAAAAAATAAAATTTTTAGAAATGAATTGTTTGTTATTGCTGGTAATTATATTGTGTGTTGATTTTTGCTTGCATTATTGGGAAAATAATAGTAGGATCTAGTTCAAGAAGGAAAATTGCTGATATATCATAATCTGAACTAGTTGAAGTAATTAGATTAGAAGGGGGCTGAAACACAAATAAAAGGCAGAATAAGGGCCAAATGACATGCAATTTAATTGAAGCACAAATTGCAAATTAGTTTGAATTTGGCTGATGAGTCCAGGATAAGGATGGTTATACAATTGAAGGAACAAAACATGTTTTGAGTTTGTGGTATGAACAGTGAGTCAAGGAACCTGTTGGATATAACATCATTTAAATCCTCATCAACTGATATGAGTCAAGAACATCCTCAGGGTTAGTCACAGTTAATCAACCCAAATTCTAGAACTTGTTAGATTATTGATCAAGGCGAAATCCTAGGTGATACAACTAACAAGAAATGATGCAGGCCATCCTTGGAAAGTTTGAGCCATTCTAGCCATCCCTATTTATATGCTAATGCATATACCTTAGTTCCAGAAATTGAGCCAAAACAAGCCTTATTTTCAAAATAAGCCAATGGAAACCCCAACCCATCCTAAAGAATCAATCCTCCAGTAAAGAACCTGTGATTACCCAAGAATTCAAGGAGAGAGGAAGAAATAAAGTTTGGGGGAGTATATATTTTTGAGGAACTCAAGGAGAAAATACAGAAAAGGGGAATGAAGAGAAAAAGATCTACAACAGAAAATACAACAGAAAAGAAAGCTTAAGGGAATAGGTTTTGTCTTGTGGCCTGACTCTCTTGAACAATTAAGTTCTTAGGGGTGTTTCAACACCTAGTACCCTAATGCCATCTGGTATGGGAGCTACTAACCCAAAGTTCGCTAAGAGTGTTAGAAAGCCTAAAAAGACAAAACATTGCACTATTCCTGAATGGTGACAGAGAAAGAAAATTCCCCCAGTTTGAATTACAAATGAGAAATGGGAGCATACAGTTTTGAATAGAAGAAAATCAAGGTGGTATCCCAAACATGAAGTTCGGGGGAGTTTATTAAAGAAATTGCAAGGAGAAAAAGGGCAGTATGTGAGTAAGAAAGGAAAAAGAGTATTGGTAATCTTAACCTAAAAAATCCCATCCATCCTACCCATTACCCAAGCCTAACATTACAAGCCCAAAAGACCTGATTGATCTTGAAGGTTGGAATTACCTACATTAGTGGAGATCAATATGAACAACAAGCATATGGAATTTGGAAAATCAGGAAAAGATCAAAACTGTGAACATCCTCTAAGGGTTAATTGACTCACTAAGGAAATGAGAAAGAAAACCAACTTACATTTCAGCAGAATCAATTAACTATACTGTTTGTAAAACAATTTCAACAATTTGGTTTTGTATGCTAGATAGAGTAAAAACTAACCTTGATCTGGACTTGAAGCTGAATACACAGAAAAGAATGCAATTTCTAGTTTTTCAATTAAATTGGCTGCTACTGCAAAACAGAACAGAAAAATGTCCTTTTTGTTTGAGGACAAACAAATCTTTCTTTTCTTTGCTTGAGGACAAGCAAAACTTCAAGTTTGGGGAGTTTGATGAGCTTAAAAGTCATCTATTTTTAGTCCATTTTTCTGCTTGATTTTAATCAAAAAAAGAATGATTAATATGCAGAAATATGAAGAAACTCACCAATTTGTTATTCAGCAGGGAATTTATAAGAAAGGAGATATTGCAGTAGAGAGATGCAGAAAGTGGCAGATCTGAAATGAGAATGACTGGTTGAATAAAAATGGAAGAATGTTGCAGTTTGGAGCTCGCACAGGGAAGATAGGATGTCGCGACATAAGGGAAATCAAAGGCAAATTGAGCAGGTCGCGACAGGAATTCCAAGTCAGGCAGTTAAAAACTGATGAAGACAGGGCATGATGTCGCGACAACATCACGAGGTCGCGACAGGATTAAAAGCTTAGCAGTGGACACTGATGTCGTGACAGAGAAAGGAAGTCGCGACATAGGATTGGGAAGAAGACTGCACACTGATGTCGCGACATTCAGAAGAGGTCGCGACATTAACAGTGAACCAGAATTGGTTCCTAAGGTTGATATCAGAAACTGCATGAAACACTCCAGGTCGCGACATTGTTTATAGGTCGCGACAAGAAGATGCACTTTCCCTGGGAAGAATGAAGGACTGATGAGAAAGATGATGTCGCGACAGGATAGACAACACCCCGGGCATAACTGATGTCGCGACAACGGATTAATGTCGCGACACAAGACGCGCCCTTGAAGCTAAGACAGGTTGCGACAAGATGAAGGGTGGTGTGACAAATGATGAAACTATTGATGTCGCGACAAAGATTTGAAGTCGCGACATCAGAAAAGACCATGACAGGATTTTTTGTGATGTATGAGGAGACCATTAATGTCGCGACAAGAGATTGATGTCGCGACAAAAGAAGAGCCTGGAAGTAACAACAATTAAAGACAAGTCAAGGATGCTGCAACATAGACTGCTACACATGATGTCGCGAACAAAAGATTGATGTCGCGACATAAGACGAGCCCTTGAAGCTGAGACAAGCTGCGACAAGATCTAGCCTGCTGAAACAAGTACTGAGACCATTGATGTCTCGACAAGAGATTGATGTCGCGACATGAGAACAATTCCAGTCAGAGACCAAGTTAAGGCTTGCTGAAACTAATATTGTGCTAGTTGATGTCGCGACAAAAGCATCGATGTCGCGACATAAAGAGAACTCTAGAGCACCAAGAGGATGTTGCGACCAGGCTAAAGCTGCTATCAACAAACACTGGAACAAACTGATGTCGCGACAAGAATTTGAGGTCGCGACATAGACAGTAAAATGGGCCAGTTCAGTTTGCAATCCACCAAAAGTGCATCGAAATTAGGGCCCAACTTCAAAACCCTATAAATACTCAGCTGCTGCAAGAGGAAAGGCAGCACTGGGCGGCACATAACGAAAGATCTGGGTAGCCTAAGGCTCATTTTTGTTATTTTTCTTCTTTTCTTATTTTTTTTTAGTTTTGTTTCATTTTGTCGTTGGGCATTAGAGTAGATTTTTATTTCTGGATCTGAACGATTAGCTTGTTAAAGCAGAAGCTGAATGCAGAATTCATTTCATTTCAAATTACTATCTGGTTGTTTGAAGTTCAGACAATTCTGGAATTCGGACCTCCAGTTTCATTATTACAGTGGATGTTTTTGATCAGATAACCACTGTAGTGTGTAATTCAGTAATTTAGAAACCCAGCTTCCATTGAGCAAACTCTGTTGTTAGAATTTATCTTTCCTGCAGAATAAATTCAGGTGCTATTGAACTTTCAGCTTGAAAATCTGCTTTCTGGCTATGAGTTTTCTGTAATTGATTCCAATATCAGTGTCTTATACCAGCTGTAGCATTGTTTCATACTCTGATTTCCAGGAGGCCCTCTGAGTGACACAGAGAAGGCAATCCTGAGAGTGATGAACAATTTCTCAAGGGTATATTAACCTAATATTGGAGATCTAATGAGCTTTGTGAGTTTATTTCGATAAATCCTCGTCTCACTTGAAATCAAGAATGAGTTGAATGAATTATCCAATTAAACAAGCAGAGATTTCACCTCAATTCGAACAGTGATTCTAATCCCGTGTTAGCTGAGATCTAATCAAGGAAAGGATGAACTATTCTAATTTAGAGGAGGAGAAACCAGTAAAGAGTAAACCCATGCTATACCCATGTCTTGGGAGCTATGGTTTATAGTCCACGTTCTGGGTATTAAGTATTGAAAAAGAAAAATATCCAGAACAAGGCAACACAGATTAAAAGTAGTTATCTAATTCCCTGTCTTCGAAAGAATCAGGAAAATTAGATGATGAACAGTGGAGTTTGGAGAGATCTAGCTGCACTACCATATTCCCTGGACTGATTTAAAATCTGTGGTTCATGAAGCAAAGTTATAAAGTACTCTGCAGAAATTGATTTTTCACAATAGTAGTGTATTCAATGTTTCCTTTAAAAGATAATGGATCAGTCCAGTTATTTTCATTACTATTCTTTATTCTTTATTCTTTTAAATTTCAGTTTATTTGTTATTCATTCACATATCTTAGACTTGTATATTTTAAGGCTTCTAAGCTGATTTCAATTGCCGTTTTAAAGTCCAAATAGTGTGAAATTTGATTAGTCAGGGTAGTTGATTGATAATTCTTGAGATCTCTGTGGGATCGATATCTGGACTTAAATCCATTTTATTACTTGTTCGACCTGTGCACTTGCAGGATCTTGGATCAAAATCAGAAAGAAATTTATCTAATCTTAAGGAAACCGATTTTAATGAGTATAATTGCAAAGAAATATAACAAACAAGTTTCATGGCATTATTGCTGGGGATTAGACAATAGTCCTTTGGTAATGGTGTCATAAATTTGTATATATCTTTTGGTCCACCAACAGCAGCCCAACGGGACTGTATTGTGTTATTAAATGTTTTATACCGGCTTACAACCCAAAGGGACCGTGCCGATGATTCCGTTATCCTATGCACCAAAAGTCATGGTTAAATTCATTTAAGGGCAAACTTATAAGTAAATGTGTGAAATGTGCATAATTTGAGTTTGAATGAAAAATTAACATATATATTTTTTATTGCATTGACCATTGAAAATGTGCCAAAATGTTGTTTTCGAAAAGATACACATTTTGTGTTTGATTGAAATGAGGATAGAAATGCATTGAACCACTAAGCATGAAAATGCTTAGCGCGTTGTTTTATCATGCGCAGGTACTGAGTGAATAGGGGCAAGATCAAAGACCGCAGAGCCCGGAGTCATCGTCGAATCGTACGGAGTATAAGTAAATGCTCCTTCTCATGCATACATTTCATTTAAAAAAAAAAAAAATTCATGTAATTGTTTTGCATTGCAAACAAAGATGTATAAATCTTCATGGGAAGAGTACATTTTGACTTACGTTTAGACATGAACTACAATGTTTGTAAATGATTTAAAAAGGGCAAGAAATGTCGTCTTGTATGAATGTGGGAATTGAGCAAATGATGGGCTCTCTACCATGATTGATGTATATTTTTATATATATAATGCATATTAGTAATGAGATCATATTTTCATACATACATAAATATTATTTAAATGGATATTAAATATCCCATTGAAAATAAGTATATGAAATGTGTTTTACATATAAATGGATTTAGTGGTCCGCGTCCCTGGGTTCGGTCCAGCCGACAGTGATAGGGAGTATCAATGTGCTTACTTTTTTCATGGAAGACTGGGTTCTTGGCTAAATCTATTGCTAACTTGTTGTCCACAAAAATCTTTTTCAGTTCCTCTTGTGGAAAACCCATATCCTTTAACAAATTAAAAGTCCAAATTGCATGGCAAACACATCAAGTAGCAGCTACATACTCTGCCTCGCATACGAAAAGAGTGACAATCATCCGCTTCTTTGATATCCAAGTGAAGGATGTCTCCCATGTAGAATACAAAGCCAATGGTGCTCTTGCAATCATCCATATCTCCGTTCTAATCATTATTTTTGTATCCAACAAGCTTGTAATCATGAGAAACAGAATAGTATAAGCTAAAGTTTGTTATACCTTTGAGATAACAAAGAATTCTCTTTCCCCCCTTGAAATGAGTTATTGTTGGATTTTCCATGTACCAACT
>JAREIK010013824.1:0-25132 GCA_029783825.1 Sapria himalayana | reverse complement strand
TGTGTGGCTGTCTGTATGTATTTACTTGTGTATTTGTCTGTCTATCTATCTATTTGTCTGACTGTCAATCAATCTATCAATCTATCTATCTATGTATGTATCTATCTAGTTTATATATATCTATCAATCTATCTATCTTTCCATCTATCAATTGTTCTATCTATTTATCTATGTTACTATTTATCTATATATCTATAAATCTATCTACCTATCTGGCTTTCTAGCTATCTGTTTAACTATCTATATATTTGTCTATTTATATATCTATTTATCTATAAATCTATATATATGTCTATATGTGATCTGACTATTTGTCTACCTTCTATCTTCTATCTATCTATTTAATTATCTATTTGTCTATCTTTCTATTTGTTTATTGATATATCTTCTATCTATTTGATTATCTATCTATCTCTCTATCTATCCATTTGTCTATCTATTTATCTGTCTATATGTATATCTATCTTGGTCTATCTGTCTATCTATCTATCTCTCTATCTATTTATCTAACTGTATATCTATCTATTTATATATCTATCTATCTATCTATTTTTATATCTGTCTATTTGTATATTTTTTTATCTGTCTATTTTTCTATCTATCTATCTACCTGTCTATCTATATATCCATCTATCTTTCTAATCTATCTTTATCTACTTGTCCCTATCTGTCTATTTTTGTTTAAATGCATATCTTTTATCTCTCTATAGGTTAATCTATCGATTTGTCGTCAACTATATGTAGTAGTCTATTTGTCTCCTATATGTCGATCTATCATCTATCTATCAATATGTCTATATATCTGTAGTCAATCTGACAATCAATCAATCTAACTATCTTTTATATGAATATTTGTCAATCAATCATCAATCAATCTGCCTATCTACCTTTCTATCCCTCCGTATTTTTTTCTATATATCTATCGGTCAATTTGTAAATATGTCAATCTATCTGTGTATATATCTATCTTTCTTTCTATCTGTCTGTATATCTATCAATCAAATTGTTTGTATATCTATCTAGCTGACTATCTATCTATCTATTTGTGTATTTGTCTATCTTTCTATCTGTATAAATATCTATCAATCTTTTCTTTAATGTATCTACTTATCTATCAATCAATCAATCTATCTCTTTATCTATCTATCTTTATGTATGTCTAATAGTATATATATCTATTTGTGAATGTCTATAGTCTATCTGACTTTCTGTTTTTCGATCTATCAGTCTTTTATTTGTCTGTCTGTCTATCTATCAATCAATCAATCTGTCTTTCTATCTATCTATCTATCTTTCATTCTTTCTATATATCTTTTATCTATCTTCTAACTATCTTTCTATCTATATATCTATCTATCTATATATATGTCTATCTGTTTATCTTATCTCTTTATCTATTTATCTTTCTATCAATCTATATCTTTGTAAATCTATCTATATTTCTTTCTATCTATATATTTCTCTATATATCTATCTATCTATCTAGATATCTATCTATCTAGCTATCTATCTATCTATATATCTATCTATCTATCTGTCTAGCTATCTATCTATCTGTCTGTCTATCTATCTAACTAACTATCTATCTATTTATTTTTCTATCAATCAATCTATATATGATTCTATGTATCTATCTATTTATCAATATATCTGTCTTTATATCTATCCATCTTCCTATCTTTTTGTCTATCTATTTATTTATTTGTCTATCATTTTATTTGTCTAACTGTCTATCTATCAATTTATCTATCTATCTGTATAATTTTTGTTTATTTGTCTATTTGAATGTATGTCTATTTATCTACATGTCTTCTATCTATCTGTCTATTTGTCTATCCATATATCATTATATATTTTGAACTATCTTCTACAAATTTGTCTATTTATCTATCTGTCTATCTATCTATCTATCTATCTGTCTATCTATCAATATGTCAATATGTCTATTTGTCTATTTTTATATCTATCTATCTATCTGTCTATCTATCAATCGGTCTATCTGTCTATCTATTTATCTATCTATCTATCTATCTATCTTCTATCTATCTATCTTATGTCTGTCAATATTTCTATATATCTACTTATCTTTCAATCTATATATCTATCAATCTTTCTATTTATCTATATATGTAATATTTTTATATCTCTATTTATGTATGTCTATCTGTCTATTTCTCTAAATGACTATCAGACTTTTTGTTTATCTTTATGTCTATCTATCTTTTGCTTGTATATCTGTCTGTCATCTATCTATCTATCTTTCTTTCTTTCTTATTTTTTAACGGTCTATCTGTATATCTATCTATTTGTCTTTTTGTCTATTTGTCAATCTATCTTTCTATCTATTTGTCTATCTATCTATCTATTTATCTGTATGGTATGTATGTATATCTGTCTAGCTGTATATCTATCTATTTGCCTATCTTTTTATTTGTCTTATGTCTATCTGTCTATCTGTCTATCTTTCGATCTATCTTGTATATATTTCTTTTTCTATCTATCAGTCTATCTATCTATTTGTCTATCTATCTGTCTATCTATATATCTGGCTATATACCTATATGTCTATCTATTTATCATACTATCTATCTATATGTTTATCTATTTATATGTTTTCTTGTCTATTTATCTTCTATCTATATATAAATTATATATATATATCTGTTTGTCTATCTATCTGTCTGTCTGTCATTCCCTCTATCTATCTATCTATTTGTCTTTCTATCTATTTATGTATCTATCGATCTATCTACGTATCTGTCTATATGTCAATCCACTTGTCTATCTCTTAATCTATATTTTTATATGTCTATCTGTCAATATGTCAATCAATCTATCTATCTATCTGTCAGTCAGTCAGTCTGTTTGTCTGTCTATCTCTCAATCTATCTATCTATCTAACTATTTTTCTTTCTATTTGTGTATATGTCTATCTTTATATCTCTATAAATGTCTATATTTATAAATCTAATTTTTATTTTCTTTTCTATCTATATCTATCTATCTATCTGTTTGTCTATCTATCTATCTATATATCTATCTGTACATTTGTATATTTGTCTTTGTGTCTGTTTGTCTATCTATCTTTCTGTCTGTCTGTCTATCTATCTTTTTTCTTTCTCTCTATCTATCTCTCTGTTTGTCTATCAGTGTATTTTTCTATCTTTCTATCTATCTTATATTTCTATATCTATCTGTTAATCAATCTTTCTGTCTATCTTAATTTTTCTATCTATCTATCTGTATATTTTTCTATCTTTATTTCTATCTCTATTTTTATTTGTCTATATATATCTATCTATCTATCTACCTTTCTATCTATATATTGGTATATCTATCGATCTTTCTATCTACCTATATGTCTATCTATCTATGTGTCTATGTGTATCTGTCTATCTGACTATCTTTCTGTCTTTCTATCTGTCAATCTATCTATCTGACTATCTATCTATATATCTAACTATCTATTTGTCTATATAACTATTTAATTATCTTTCTATCTATGTGTCTATCTATTTGGCTATCTTTCTATATATCTACCTATGTATTTATCTACTTGTATATCTATCCATCTGCCTTTTTGTTTATATGTTTATCTGACTATATGTATATCTGTGTAATTATCTTTTTTCGATCATTCTATTTTTCTATCTAACTATCTTTATATATTTCGATCTATTTACTGTCTATTTGTCTATTTGTCTATTTGTCTATTTGTCTATCTGTCTATCTATATCAGTGTGACTATCTAACAACCTATTTGTCTATCTATCTTTCTGTGTAACTTTCTATATGTTTATTTATCTATCTATCTATATGTGTATCTATCTATTTGTCTATCTGTCTATCTGTTTATCTATCAATCTATCTGTCTTCTATCTATATATCTTCTATCTTCTATCTATCTATCTTCTATCTATCTATATATCTTTATATCTTTCAATCTATATATCTATCAATCTATCTGCCTATCAATCTATCTGTCTATCAATCTATCTACCATATTTCTATATTTCTATTTGTGTATAAATCTATTTGTCTATCTATTTAAATGACTACCTGTGTTTTTGTTTATTTTTCTATCTATATATCTTTTGTCTGTCTATTCGTCTCTATATTTTTCAATCGATCGATCTATTTATCTATCTATCTTTCTATTTATTAATCTCTATATCTATGTGTCTATATATTGATATATATATATCTGTCTATCTCTCTTTCTCTATATCTTTTTAACAGTATATTTGTCTATTTATCAATCAATCTATCTATCTATCTATCAATCTGTATATTTTTCCATTTGTCTATTTGTCTATCTATATGTCGATCTATCTATCTATCATTCTATCTATCTGTATAATAGTCTATCTAACTATATGTCTATCTTTCTATTTGTCTTATATCTATTTTCAAACTATCTGTATTTCTATCTATCTATTATCTATTTATAAATCTATCTATCTGTCTATCTGTATATTTATCTATCTATCTATCTATATATCTGTCTATCTACCTAGATATGTTTTTGTGTATTAAAGTATCTATCTATCTATATGTCTATATGTCTGTATATCTTTCTGTCTATCTATCATTTGTCTATTTGTCTAATCATCTATCTTTCTATCTAACAATATGTTTTATCTATCTTTCTGTATATCTATCTACATGCCTATCTATCTAACTAAATAACTATATATCTGTCTATCTGTCAATCTATCTATTTGTCTATCTATCTATTTGTCTATCTATTTATCTATCTATCTATCTATCTATAGATCTGTCTATCTTCTAATCTATCTGTCTATCTATCTATCTATTTGCGTATGTGTCTATCTATCTGACTACCTATTTGTCCCTAAGTGTTTATTTCTATATGTCTATATTTCTATCTATCAATCTGTCCATCTGTAAATTTGTCAATAATTTTTATCTATCTATCAGTCTATATATCTATCTATCTTTCTACCTATCTATCTATCTATTTATCTTTCTATATGTATATCTATCTATCTGTCTGTCTGTCTATCTGTCTATCTCTCTAACTATCTATCTGTATATATATATCAATCAATCTATCAATCTACCTACCTATCTACCTGCCTTTCTATCTATTTGTCTATCTATATATCTGTCTATCTGTCTATCTATCTATCTATCTGTCTGTCTTTCTGACTATCGATCTATCTATTTGTATTTCTGTCTATCTGTCAATTTGTCTATGTGTCTATCTATCTATCTATTTATTTGTCTATCTATCTGTCTGTTTATCTATCTACATGTCTAACGATCTATATGTCTATCTATATTTCTGTCTATCAATCTATCTATATTTTAAATGTCTGTCTATCTGTCTATCATTTTTTTCTATCTAACTGTCAATCTATCTATTTTTCTATCTTCCTATCTGTATTTTTCTTTATTTTTCTGTATTTGTCTATCTGTCTATATGTCTATATGTCTACCTATCATTTGTCTATCTGTCTTTCTGTCTATCTATCTATCTTTATATATTTCGATCTTTCTTCTGTCTATTTATCTATTTATCAATCTGTCTATTTGTCTATTTGTATGTGTATTTGTCTATTTGTATACCTATTTATCTATCTATCTGTATATCTGACTATTAGTATATCTATCTATTTATCTATATATCTATCTGTATATCTGTATATTTGTCTATCTATTTATTTGTCTATCTGTCTATCTATATTCTGCCTATCTATCTTCTATCAATCAATCAATCTATCTATCTTTCTATCTTTCCATCAATCTATCTATCAATATTTCAATCTAACTATTCCTCTAACTATCTTTCTATCTCTCTATTTTTGTATATGTCAATCTATCTCTCTAAATGACTATCTGTCTTTTTGTTTGTCTTTCTTTCTATCTATCTTTTGTCAGTCTATCTATCTATCATTTTATCATTCTATCTATTAATCTATATATCTATCTATCTTTATATCTATCTATCAATCTCTATATCTATCTATCTTTCTATCTTTCTAACATTCTATATGTCTATCTATCTAACTATTTATCTATTTATATGTCTATCCATCTAGTTGTCTCTTTATCTATTTGTCTATCTATCTATCTTTCTTCATATGTATTTATTTATCTATATATATATATATATATATATATATTTGTCTATATGTCTATATGTATATCTGTTTATCTGTCTTATCTGCCTATCTTTCTATTTGACTTATGTCTATCTGTCTATCTTTCGATATGATTCTATCTTTCCATGTATCAGTCTATCTATTAATCTATCAATCAGTCTATCTATCTATCTATCTATATATCTGGTTATCTACCTATCTATCTATCTATCTATCTTTTGTTTTTTGTTTGTCTATCTATTTATCTATCTATTTGTCAATCTATCTGTATATTTGTCTATCTGTCTATCTGTATATTTGTCTATCTGTTTTTTTGTCATTTTGTCTATCTATCAACCTCTATATCCGTATATCTATTTATCTGTCTATCTATCTACCTATCTATCTGTCTATTTGTCTATCTATCTAATTGTCTATCAGTGTATTTTATATTTGTCTATCTATCTCTCTTTATAACTATCTAGTTGGCTATATATCTATCTGTCTATCTATCTATTTCACTATAATAAAATGTTCAAATAGTTAGGGAATTTTAGTTAGCGATCTAACCCTAGCTAAATTACAATGGATTATCTAGGGAATAGCAAGAGATTTTTGATTTTTCATTGAAATAAAAATTTACAATAGATTAGCGATAGATTAGTGACGAAATATTTTCGTAAATTCTGCTCAAGAAAAGATAGGAATTTAACTATGTATTTAGCTATGGATTTTTCCTTACTTATAAAATCTGGAATATAGCGACGGATTTAGCGATGGAATTTTCCTAGCTAATTACATCCAAAATATAGCGATAGATATAGCAACGGAATTTCCCTAGCTAACTACATCCGGATCATAGCGATGGTTTAGGGATGGAATTTCTGTAGCTGATTATATTCGCAATATATTGACGAATTTAGCGATAGAATTTTCCTAGCCAATTACATCCGAAATATAGCTAAAATTTAGCCACATAATTTTCCTAGCTAATTACATCCAGAATATAGCGACAGATTTATCGATGTAATTTTCCTAACTAATTACATCTGAAAAATAGTGACGGTATTACTTACGGAATATCCCTAGCTAATTACATCCAGGATATAGCGGGGGAATTTTTCTAGCAAATTAAATCTTAACATAATCTGTCACTAATATGTTTGTAAATTCCACGAAAATAAAAGCGGAGAATTTAGTGATGGATTTAGCGATTGATTTAGTGACGGATCTCCCCTAGCTAATTTAATCCAGACAAAATTCGTCAGTAACTATTAATCTGAATTTTTTTTTAAATTTTTTATATTTTATTACAAAAATTATTCTTTAAATTTTATTTTTCAAAAAATTTATCCATTTAGCTAGGGAATTTTACCTAGCTATTTGGGATGGGAATAATTTTCATCACTAATCTTTAATGATTTAATTTTTTTTAATATTTTCTTTAATTTTGTATATTAAAGGTACGTATGCCATTTTCTATAGATCAGTGATCCTTGTAAGACACATTCTCCTCATATAAATATAAAAATAGTTATTGTAAATAAATAATTTAAAAAATATATAAATATAAAAAATTTAAATATTAATAAAGACTATAATAACTATTAATAAAGACTACAATAACATTAAATAATTAATTCTATAATTATTAAAAATTTCAAAGATATTTTAAAAAAATATATGAACATATATTAAAATTTTTACTAATAAAAAGATTAAATAATTTATTGTATGATAAAAAATAATATATTTACAAAATATCATGATTAATGAAAAAATTAGTAAATATTAATATTATTTTAAGTTTAAGAAATAGCTTTATGCCTAAAAAATTTTTTATGACATAATTACTAAAAAATTTGAAATTTTTGAATTATAAAAAAATTATAATTTTTCATAATATTTAAATGAAAATAAATTGATATATTTAAAGATAAATACAGATATGTTTGTCCCTACTAAAATGTATAAGAACTAAATAATTGAGGTAAATTTATACTATTAGTTTTTAATATTTCATCATTAATAAATTTAATAAATATAAAGTTTCCTTAATAATCATCTCACTTTAAGTAATTTTTAGAATTTTATAAATTATAAATTATATAAAATAATATGAAATTTTATGACTTTAATATTATTTCATATTATCTTAATAAAAATAAATATGAATTCTTAAAAATTTATAAACTTAAAATATATATATTTGTACATTTTTTAACATAAAGAGTATTTATAATTCTTTGGAAAGTATCTTGAAGACCAATAATCTTTTCATGTGTGTCTTGCTATATTAAGTTTGCAAACTAAACCATACGTCCGGACCGGTTCGCTATTGCAGATTTATTGCTATCACCATTTCCAGCATGCGTCAAAGAAATCTGATGATCACTTGTGCATCTTCTTCAACAATTGATCGTTTGGATTCTATGACAATTTTGGAACGATGCTTTGTTGCACTAGATGCATAGATTTGTTTATAGCCTAGCACGAGAGGCTATCGATGTGCAACTATGAGGATGAAACATGGTTTCCATACTATCAATTTGGAGAAGGTAAAAATCGATCTGCCATAGAGGAAATCAATGTCTTTGCCAGAGGTTTTACTTTTTGTTTATTTATGAAATTAGTGATCTTTAATTTCTAATATAAATTGCATGTTTAGTGATCCGTGATGTGGCTAATGTTTAGTTTAGAAATTAATTTGACAATTACTGATGAATGTGCTAGGATTTTGTTTTAATTATTCCACCTCTATCTTTTTATGTTGGTTACAAATAATGGCTATCAATGAAATCACTTCTTAATGAACATATAGATTCATGGAATCTGAATATATGTCTATATCCAATAATGTTCATAACCTTTAATTATAATCACATTTCTTGAAATTTTTTTGTTATCTGTTAACTTATTATGTTGTGCCAAACATAACACAAAAGGGTCCCCAAGAAATGTCATGCCAGCATGGCAACATTGTAGGTCAGCCCAACATGACCTAACAAAATGTCATTCCAAACCTAGGGTGTTGGGTGATGCATGCTTTGGTAAGCACATAGTAACAAGGCACTTCCATTTACACTAGCCACTACATTGCCTAGTTATATGGTCCAGCCCAGAGCCAACAAGTATGGCCCAATCATTTTAAATAGCTAATTTTTTTAGAAAATTAATTCTGCCTATGCCACTTGTTGTTCTAAAATACCAGGATTGCTGGCGATTCCGAGCACGGAATGAGGTAAGACGGGTGTAGGCCCAATATGATGCAAGTTGTGCCCGAGTTGCCCAATCAACTTTTTACATCTAAAATAACTCAACTAAAAAATATTGTGATTGCATATGTTTAGTATATATTTTTAGATTGTAATCATCAATTATTTCAATCTTAATCTCCTCTCGAGGAGTATCACATCTTGTCCTTTGTGTGACACTCTCACATGAAGACTCCTTCTCACTCACACCACTAGGAGCCTCAACAAATTCTAGGCCAGTGGAGGGTACTATGAGATGTCTCACCACTTCCTCAAGATCAACTAAGATTATAGTATTAGGTTCAAAAACATATTCATCATCACTCTAAGGAATAACAATGGAATTGATCCATATCTTATCATTACAGTGTCTAAATATATGTTTCTATTAAATCAAGTTATTGAAAAAAATAATATCAAAGCACACAATTATATATGAAATATCTTATCATTTGTGAATAAATAATTATTTTCATTGTCTATGATGCGTAATATCTATATCATATTTAAATACAAGAGTATCCAAAAGGAAAATAATTAATTGCACCTGTAACTATCATATATCTACTGTGAAAGATCATGAATAAAAAGAAATATACATAAATATTTAGAGTGAAAAATGAAAAAAAATTTATCCAATATGCATAAAATAATATGCGATATGACTTAAAAAATCTAGTCAAAATATTAGAAATTAAAATAACTACTCCCCATTAACATATATAAATATTAATATATAATTAAAATATCTTTGTCATCTGGATCAAATATTTATTTTTCGTCTAATATACCTCAATCTAGGTAGGAGTTTTTTTTATCAAATAGTCTCTCTACTAGTATAGAGACCATTAACAAAATAAATATGCCTAAAAATTTTGAATGAAAGTTTACAAAAATCTATTTTCAAGATATATAAGCTAACATGGAATATTACTTGAAAACATCTCTCAAAAAAATTAATGATTAATATCACTACTCCCTGTGAAAATTTAGAAATACTTTTATGTAGTATAAATATTCTGAATATTTCAACCAAATATTTGTATTTCATCACACATACCTCATTTTACATAGGAGTGTCAGTACACAATATCTAGTAAATTATTCAAAATATTTTTAAAAAAATTTAAAATTATATAAAAAATTTAAAATAAAATACAATTTTTAAATATTTTAATATTAAATTCAAATTATATTTTCATAGTTTAATAAAAATTTATAAAAATTAACACAAATTGAGATGTTTCTTATAAAAAATATAATCAAGACTATTTAGTAAAACTTTAAATAAAAATAATAAAATATTTAAAATAATAGTATATGATAAACCTTACAAAATTTCCAATTATTAAGATAGACCATATATAATTGATGCTTAACTAATACACTCATGATGTATTAGAAATGAAGTTTTAAAATTTTTTATAACATACCTAATAATCAATAAAAATAAATATCTCATGTATTTTTTTTCAGAATTTTTAGATTATACAATAATACATGTTTAATTTGAGACAGTGTAATAAATAATTTAATAATAACCAAGTGCCTAGAATAGCTTCTGAGACTAAATAAGATTTTATAGAATGTATCTTGCTTAATTTTATTGAAATTTATATGCATAATCTATGAATCATGCACATAAACATCAAAAGGATAAAACATACATTATTATTTTGTTGTTTAATAAAATAACTAACTAAAAAAATTATAATAATACAAAAATATTAAAATAATATGTATCAAAAAAAGAGACCAAACAATAAATTACTGCTTGTACAATTACATTTTAGTCAAGATAATATCAAATGATTCAGATTAAAAAAAATAAAACTAATTACTTATGATATGAATGTTAGCATGTATATATATGATACAAAAATTTAGATTAAGAGAGAAAATAAAAAATAATATAAATATTCATATAATAAGAATCCCAATTAAAACTAGTAGCATATATGAAAAGAAATCTAAGATACTTATCATGAGTTTGTATAACAAGGCCCATAGATGAATACATAACAAATTCTAATTGAATAAATATGAAAGTCTAGTGCTCGTACACTGAACTAGAAAATATCCTTCATAACTCATAATATAATGCCCAAGATATTAAGAATATAATGCAACAACATATGTCCTATATGGAGTCATAGTTTGTGGCAATAACATGACAGATAGTATTCCGAGATCTAGCCGTGAAACCTCATAGGAGAGACTAGCACAAATTCACCAAATAATTATGAGGGTGATTTCGCATAAGAATTATTTCTGAACTAATTTTGATTTTTTTTTGTAGCAAAAAATGATGAGATTTTTTTGGAGGTTTCAATTTTTTTATTTTGTTTTTGTTCTTTGCTTTGCTGATTAACCTGATAATGAATCATTGCAGGACATGTGATGTGAGACACACACAAAATTTTTGATTCAAAGCCTTCAGACATTACCACGATCCTTCCTATGCATTCATCCCATCTTTCCCAATTTAAGCTGGATCAAAAGGAGGCCGAGCTTCTATTATCTTCATTATTCCAGAAATATTTTTTTTTCACTCTCTTTCTCTCTAAACATCATTGTTGGACATCTTATAGATAATTATTGAAGTTGTATGATTATCAACTCAGATTTATATTTGTTCATGTCTATAATTATTATTTTTATATATATGTGAATATGTTTGTGTGTACCTGAATATTTTGGGTAGAGTTTTAGCATATAATTGGTATGTAAAATTCTTGGCTAGTCCTCCTAGCAATGGGAACAGCACCTTAGCTTTTGAAGCTGTGAGATGAATGAAAAGATTCTAGTCCCACGCAAATGCAAGTTTGTTCTTGACACTCTTATTTCGTGCAGATCTTCATCCTCCTGTGTATTTCATTTTTTTTCTCATTTTTTTCTTTGATTCTTTCAGGTTTTCTTACTTCGGTGGATTTATATATGAACCTAGATGTATGCAAAAATTCAATACCACACAGCTAGTTGTCATTTCAACTTCTATTTCTCTTTTATTTGATACTTTCTAACATTCTTATAATTAATCATGGAATGATGCGTGAAGCTGAGAAACATAAAAGAATATTTTGATGGGCAGTTCACTAGAAATCTTGGAGTAATCTTGATTCGGTAAATTTAAAAATAAGCCCATGATTATCTCGTTGTGTGAAATTTCTAGCAAATCACAATTGGTGTTGCATGCACTAATTTATCTATTTATCAGTGATTTGGTGTTGTGTTATTGATTGGTTTCTAAATGTACTATGTTATGCTCTATGGGCAGGTATAACAATGTTCTTTATCTGCTTGAAGTACCAAAGGACAAAGAACTAGAAGATGTTGACCATGCCTAAGAGACCTATGTGTGTGTTTTATAAGCCCAAGATTATTTCCTTTTGTTGTCTTTGATGATATGTGGTTTTGCATGAAGTATATGTGTTTATATTTATTTTTAGACATGTATATATTGTCATACATACACCCCCATTTACACACACACACACACACACACATATTTGAATATATAATTGTTCGGGCTGGTCTGGTCATCATCGTGCATTGCTTACCGATGCAGGTCATTAAAGTCATGGATATTTAATCTTCCCCAAAGTTGTGGAATGAAGATATTTTTGCTCCAGGCCAGCCACGTAGACATAGGTTGGTCTTAAATCTTTTAGTAATTATGTAGATATGTAAATATCACATGGTACAAAGCGTATGAATGAGGAAAAAAGTTTTATTGATGTAGGGCCTGCAATGATTAGTTCTAATTATACTAGGTATTAGAATGATGATGATGCTGCGTGTGTAGTGTCATGTAATGTTAATAGATTTCACAAAACTTTATTCAATTGGAAGGAAATATGTAACATAACCTGATTTTTATAGGTCGTGAGTGCCAGGAGGAATATCGGGTCCTGTTTTGGGTGAAGCAGCTCGTCGCCTCGTCAACAATTCGCTCAATCTAAAAATGAGTGGTTAGCAGGGAAGTTCATTAGTCGAACATCATCTCCCTCCCTACTTTTATTATCAGCGCCAGCAAAGGAAGCTGTAGTGGTGGCGGTAGTAGCAATAGTGGTGATGGTGGTGGCGACAGTGGTAGCAGTGGCAGTGGTGGCAGTAGTGGCAGAGGCGACAGTGGTGGTAGCGGCAGTAGTGGAGGCTGTGGTGGTGGCGGTGGTGATGGCAGTGGAGGCAGCAGAGGCAACGGTAGTGGTGGAGACAATGGTGGCAATGATGATAGCTGCGACAGTGGTGGTAGATGCGGTAGCTCTATCATTAGCGTGAGCACCGGTAGCAGCGTCAGTAGTGGTAGCGGTGGTAGTAGTGGCAGTGGTGGTAGCGGTGGTAGAAGTGGAAGTGGCGGATGTGGTGGTAGTGGCGACAGAAGTGGCAATGGCAACATCGACAGCGGCATCAGTAGGAGTGGTAGCGGTAGTGACAACAATGGTAGGAGTGGCTGCGATAGCAATAGCAACAGCGACAAAGGCAATAGTGGTAGTGGCAGCAGCGATAGTGGTAGCGTCAGCTGCAGTGGTAGGAGTGGCAACAGTAGTGGTAGTAGGGGCAGGAGTGGCAGAGGCAGCAGTAGTAGCTAAAGCAACAAAGGCAACAGTGGTAGTGGCTGTAGCATCAAAAGCAACGGCAGCGATGATGGTAGCAGCAGTGGCAGTGGCAGCAATGGCGACGGTAGTGGTGGTCGTAGTGGTGGTAGTGGTAGTAGTGGCAACAATAGTGGCAGCAGAGATAGCAGCAGTAGTAGCGGCGACAGCAGTGGTAGAGAAGACAGCACTGGCAATAGAGATAGCAATGGTAGTGGAGACAGCAGCGGCAGTGGCGGTGACAACAGCTGTGAGACACTAGTGGCAGCGAAGACAGCAGTGGCAGTGGAGACTACAGCGGCAGTAGTGGTAGCAATAGCAACAACAACAGTGACAATGGCACTAGTGGCAGTAGCAACGACAGTAGCAGTTGTAGTAGGGGCTGGAGTGGAAATGGTAGTAGTAGCAATAGCAACAACAATAAATGTGGTATATGCACACGTATATACTCAGTATATACGTATATATAATACTACAATATTTTATGTACATATATACTGAGTATATATGTACTTAGTATATATGTAGATAAAATACTACAGTTTATATGTACATATACTACAGTAATATATGCACGAGTGGAATATTAGTATATATGTACATATATACTACATTATTATATATGTATCAAAATATAATATTTTTTTTATTTATTTTGATTTGATTGAGTAGTTTAAATTTCTTATAGATATGGTACTGCACTATTACCCATAAGAAGCTTGTATAAATATAGGGATTTTTAACTAGACATGTTGCACCATGACCTGAATAGCTTTGTCATAATAGAAAGGTGATGATTGGAGGAGCAGAGAGAGAGAAAGCAATGTTAAAGCATGGAAAGATTATACTTTATGCAGTATCTATAGATACATTGATGAATAAGATGTAATAAAATTTTATTATTTTTTATTTTAATTGTATGAAATATTGTATTATAATAAGTTATTAAATAATTTTTTTGTTAATTATAAATTATGATTTATAGCTTCTATTTTTATTCAATTTAAAATAAAAAAATTAAATTATTTAATTAATTTTTCTTTAAAAAAATATAAATTATGAAAATAGTTTTGAAATTAAAATAGCTAGGAATTTTTCCCTTGCTAATTTAGCTAGGGAAATCTTTATTTTAGCAAGGAATTTTTTTTGTTGGTAAATTTATTTTGCTATGGACTATTTCTATCTATAATTTTTAGAGACAATCACTTTAGATTGGGGAAGCTTCTATTGTTATATCCGTTTAGTGACAGAAACTATTATTTAGCTTGCTAATTTAGCTAGGGAAATTATTTTTTTAGCTAGGGATTTTTCATCGCTAAATTATTAGCTAGGGACACTTTCCTTCGCTAAAATTTAGTGACGACAACTTTAGATTAGGAATGGTTCCATCATAAATCCATCGATATATCTTGTTTAGTGACAGAAAAGACCCATTTTGCTAGGGAATTATCCCTAGCTATATAAGATTTTTATTGTAGTATTTGTGTATCTGTCTATCTATATATTTATCTTATATCTATGTATCTATGTATCTATCTATCTATCTAAGTATTTGTGTATCTGTCTATCTTCCTATCTGCTTATCTATCTCATAATCTATATTACCATATGTCTATTTTTCAATCTATCAATGTGTCAAAATGTTTATCTATATATATGTCTATCTATTTATCTATCTATTTGTTTAACTATCTATCTATCTATATATCTATCTATCTGTATATTAATCTAACTAACTAACTATCTATCTATTATTTGTGTATATGTCTATCTTTCTATATCTCTAAATATCTATCTATCTATGTCTATCTTCTATCAGCTATTCAATCAATCAATCTATCTATCTATATATCTATATGTCTATTAATTTGTATGTTTGCCTATCTGGCTTTCTGTATGTCTGTCTGTCTATCTATATTTTGTGTGTCTATTTATCTATCTCTCTATTTGTCTATTTGTCTATATATCTGTCTATCTATCTATCTATATTTATATATATCTATCTATATATCTATCTATCTATATGTCTATCTATTTATTTGTCTATCTGCCTATCTAATTATCTATCCATGTGTCTATCTGTCTATCTTTCTATCTATCTATATGTCCATCTATCTATCTATCTATCTATAAGGCTATTTATCTATCTAATTGTCTATCTGTCTATCTATCTATCTGAAATCTATATATCTGTCAATCTGTCTATCTATCTATCTATATGTCTATTTGTCTTTTTGTATATTTGTCTATCTGACTTTATCTATATCTATCTACATGTCTTCTGTCTATGTATCTATTTTCTATAAGTCTATCTACCAATCATTCTATCTTTCTATCTGTCTTGTATCTATTTGTCTATCTATTTATATGTCTATCTATCTATCTATCTATCTATCGGTCTGTCTATCTATCTGTCTATCTATCTATCTGTCTATCTGTTTATCTATCTATCTATTTATCAATATGTCTATCAATTTATCTGTCTATCTATTTATCTATCTATCTATCTATACATGCGTCTATCTATCTATCTTTCTATCTATCTATATGTATATCTATCTATCTATCTATCTATTTATCTATCTATCTATCTATCTATATGGCTATTTATATATCTAATTGTCTATCTGTCTATCTATCTATCTGAAATCAGTCTGTCTTTCATTCTATCTATCAATCTATCGATATGTCTATCTGTCTATTTTTCTTTTTGTCTATCTATCTATGTGACTATATGATTATCTATCTTCCTGTCTTCTGTCTATTTATCTATTTTCTATAAGTCTATTTGTCAATCTGTTTATATGTCTATCTATCTATCGGTATGCCTATTTATTTATCTATCTATATGTCTATTTGTCTATCTATCTGTCTATTTATCTATCTATCTATGTAATCTATCTTATGTGTGTATATATATATATATATGTGTGTGTGTTTATCTTTCAATCTAACTATCTATCGATATGTCTATCTATCTATCTATCTAACTATCTTTCTAACTCTCTATTTGTGTATATGTCTAGATGTGTATCTCTCTAATGATTAGCTTCCTTTTTGTTTGTCTATCTGTATATTTATTTTTTGTCTGTATGTCTGTTATTCAATCTGTTTGTCTATCTATTTATCTATCTATATATCTATCTAACTATATATATATATATATATATATATATATATATATATATCTAACTATCTATCTATTTATCTATATATATATCTATCTATCTATCTATCACTTTATCTTTATATCGGTCTATCTGTCTATGTGTCTATTTGTCTATCTTTCTATCTGTTTATCTATCTATTTGTATTAATGTCTATATGTCAATTTGTTTATTTTTCTATCATTCTATCATTCTATCTACTTATCTATCTACCTATCTATCTTTTTTCTATCATTTTATATATCTATCTGACTATCTAGCTATCTTTCTATTTGACTTATGTCTATCTGTCTATGTGTCTATCTTTCAATTTGTATTGTGTCTATCTATTTATCTATCTATATGTCTATTTGCCTATATGTCTATCTGCCTATCTATCTATCTATCTATCTGAATATCTGGTTATCTACCTATCTGTATATCTGTGTATCAGTCTATATATATATATATATATATCTATCTATCTATCTATCTATATGTCTTTCTATCTTTCTATCTTTTGTCTATATGTCTATCTATCAATCAATCAATGCGTCTATCTATCTTTATCTATATATGTCTATAAATCTATCTATTTATCAGTCTATCAGTCTATTTGTCTATCTATCTATCTATATATTTCTCTATCTATTTATCTATATGTATTTCTATCCGTCTATCATTTTATCTATCTTCTATCTATCTGTCTATATATCTATCTTTCTATAGATCAATATATGTGTGTATCTGTATATCTGTATATTGCCATTTTGTTTATTAGTCTATATTTCTATGTCTATTTGTCAATCTGTCATTCTGTTAATATGTCTATCTATCTATATATCTATATATCTATCTATTTAACTGTTTCTCTTTCTATATATCTGACTATCTATCTATTTGTGTTTATGTCTATCTTTCTATCTCTCTAAATGTCTATATATCTATAAGTTTCCTTTATATGTTTATCTATCTATGTATCTTTCTTTCTCTCTATCTATCTACATGTATATCTTTCTACATGTTTGTGTGTTTGTTTGTCTATTTATCTTTCTATCTATCTATTTGTCTATGACTTTTGTTTATCTATTTTTCCATATCTCTATTTGTTTATATGTCTGTTTGTGTATCTATCAATCTATCTATCTTTCTATCTATCTATATATCTTTTCATATATCTATCTAACTATATATCTATCTATTTATCTATCTATCTAACAGTCTATATGTATATTTATCAATCTATCTATTTATCTATCTATCTGTCTATCTGTCAATTTAACAATTTTTCTATCTATCTTTTTATTTATCTATCTATCTATTTATTAGTCTATCTATTTATCTATATGTGTATATATCTATATATCTATCTATCTTTCTATATATCTGTATAAATGACTTTTTAACTTTCTGACTATCTATCTATCTATCTTTTATATGTCTATCAATCAATCAATCTATCTATCTATCTTTCTATCTATCTGTCTGGCTGTCTTTTTGTCTATTTCTCTATCTTACTATATGTATATGAGCTTATCTTTCTTCTATCAATCTGTCTATCTATCTATATTTTGATATGTGTTCTATCTATTTCTCTATCTGTCTATATGTATATCAGTCTATCAGTTTATTTGTCTATCTATCTATATGTATATTTATCTATCTATCTATCTACTATTTGTCTTTTTGTCTATTTGTCTATCAATCTTATGTCTATCTATCTTCTGCCTATCTATCTATCTATCAATCTATCTGTCTATCTTTGAATCTTTATATGTATCAATCTATTTGTCTATTTATCTATCTATCTATCTAACTATCACTATATCTTTCTATCGGTCTATCTATCTTTCTATAAATCTATCTAACTATCTATCTCTCTATTTTTCTATCTTTTTATATATTTATCATCTATCTGTCTAACTATCTATCTATCTATATTTCTATATGTGTATCTAGCTATCTGTCTATCTATCTATCTGACTACCTGTCTATCTATCTATCTATCTATGTATCTATCTATATATCTGTCTATCTATATATCTGTATGTATGTCTATCTATCTATCTATCTATCTATCTGTCTATCTTTCTATATGTCTATCTCTCTTTCTATCTATCTGTCTATTTATATATCTATCTATCTCACTATCTATCTATCAATCTATCTATATGTCTATATGTATTTCTGTGTATCTTGCTACCTACCTACCTACCTATCTATCTATGTCTAAATCTATCTATCTATCTATGGATATGTCTTTCTATCTATCTATCTTCATTCTATAAGCTATCTGTCTATCTATCTATTTTTCTATCTATCATTATTTCTATCAGTCTATTAGTCTTTATTTCTATCTATCTATCTAACTATGTGAGTTTATATCTAATTATCTACCAACCTACCTATCTATCTATATATCAGTCTTTCTATCTAAATGACTCTTTGTCTATTTTTCTATCAATCTATCTGTGTATCAGTCTATATGTGTATATGTCTTTATGTAAATTTGTCAATATATTTATCTATCTATCAGTCTATCTATCTATCTGTTTATCTATCTATATGTATATTTTTATATCTATATATATGTCTATCAATATATTTGTGTATCTGTCTATCTATTTATCTCTCTATCTATCTATTTATCTATTTTTCTATATGTTTATATGTCAATATGTCTATCTTTTTATCATTCTATCTATCTATCTTTATATCTAACTATCTATCTTTGTGTATATAAATCTATCTGTCTATCTATCTATATATTGTCTATCTGACTAGCTATCAATCTGTCTATTTGTGTTCTAACTATATGTTTATCTATCTATCTATCTATCTTTCGATCTATCTTCTATTTATCTATCTAATCATCTATCTATCTGTCTATATGTATACCTAGATATCTACCTATTAGTCTATCTGTATATCAGTCTATCTATCAATCTATCTCTTTGTCTATTAGTCTATATGTCATTATATCTATCTATCAATCTATCTATCGGTCTATCTGTCTATCTGTCTATTTGTCTATATGTATATCTATCTATGTATCTATGTGTCTATCTATTTATCTCTCTCTCTGTCTTTATGTCTATCTATCTATCTTTCTATCTTTCTAAATGTCTATCTATCTATCTGCCTAAGTGTGTATTTGATTATCTATCTATCTTTCAATATGTTTATCAGTTTATCTATTTATTTGTCTATATATCTATCAGTCTATCTATCAATAAGTCTATCTATCTATCAAGCTTTCTTTCTTTTTATCTATCAATCTATCAATCTATCAGATTATCTGTCTATTTCTCTATCTATCAATCTAGCTATCTATCTATCTGTCTATCTATATATATATATATATATATATATATATATATATATATATATATATATATATCTATTTGTCTATTTGTATATCCGTATATCTATCTATATGTCTATTATTAATTGATATATCTATCTATATGTCTACCTGTCTATCTATATATCTATCTTTCAATATATCTATATGTTAATATGTCTATATGTCTATCAGTCTATTTGTCTATCTTTCTATCAGTCTATCAGTATATATGTCGATCTTTCTATCTATATCTATATCTATATGTCTATCTATCTATCTGTCTCCTTATCTATTGATCTATATATCTATTTATGTGTCTATCTATGATTTTGTCTATATAGTCTATCTCTTTATCTGTTTATTTGTCTATATGTCTATCTGTCTTTCTATCTATCTGTCTATCTATTTATTGATTTTTCTATTTTTTATCTACTTGTTATCTGTCTATCTATATATCTATCTGTCTATTTTTCTATCTGCATATCAATCTATATCTCTAAATATCTCTCTCTCCGTGTCTATCCACTATGTGCCAATCTATCTAACTAGCTATCGATCTACCTATTTGTCTATCTGTGTATATGTATGTCTATCTTTCTGTCTATGTGTCTGTGTGTTTATCTCTCTATTTATGTATTTGTGTGTCTGTCTGTTTGTTTGTGTTTATGTGTCCGTAAGTATATGTGTATGTGTGTTTGTGTCTTTATATGCCTATATGTTTATGTGTCTTTCTATCTATCTTTTTGTCTATCTGTTAATCTATTTATCTATCTATCATTCTATCTCTCTATCTAATTATTTGTCTATCTATCTGTTAATCAATCTTTTATCTATCTGTATAACTATATATGTGTCTTTATGTCTATCTGTCTATATGTCTCTATTTCTATGTAGCTATTTGTCTATCATTGTTTATATCTATTTGTCATTCTGTCAATCAATCAAATAATCAATCAATCTATCTGTCTATCTATCTATATGACTATATGTCTATCTATCTATATGTCTATATGTCTATCTATCTATCTGTCTATCTCTCTATCTCTCTATATATTTGTCTATTTCTATTTGTCTATTGATCTATATTTCTATCTTTTTATCTATCAGTTTGTCGGTCTGTTTCTATATCTATATGTCTGTCAGTTTGTCTATTTCTCTATTTCTCTATCTGTCTATATATTTGTCTGTTTGTCTGTATATATAAATGTCAATTTATTTGTCTGTCAATTTGTCTATCTGTCGATATATATATATATATATATATATATATATATTATATATATATATATATATATATATATATATATATATATATTTATTTATCTATCTGTCTATCTTTCTATCTATGTGTCTATTTGTCTATATATCTATCTATCTATATTCCAATCTGTCTATCTATCTATATATGAATTTTTATATCTATATCTGTCTATTTATCTGTCTATCTAACTATCTATCTATCTATCACTTTATCTATTTATCTATCTGTGTAACTATCAATATTTTATTGGTCTATCATTATATATATCTTCTTGTCTATCTATCTATCAATCTATCTGTATATTTGTATATCAATCAATCTATCTATCTGTATAAATATCTATATATTTGTGCCTATCCTATATCTGCCTATCTATCTACATTTTAAATTATTATTTATCTATCTGTCTATATGTCTGTCTGCCTATCTATGTATTAAAAGATCTATCTATATATCTATCCATGTGTATATATATATATATATATCTATATCTATCTATCTATCTACATGTTATCTATCTATATATTTATTGATCGATCTATCTATCTATCTATCTATCTACCTATCTAACTATCTACCAATCTATATTTCTATCTGTCTATATATCTATATATTTGTCTTTCTATATATCTATATCTCTTTCTATTTGAATATCTATCTATTTATCTAATTGTCGATCTGTCTATCTGTATATCTATATATATGACTATCAATCTATATGTCTTCTGTCTATTTAGATATCCATCTATCTGACTATCTATCGATATATCTATTCGAATTTTGGATATATATCTATATGTCTATCTATCTATCTTTTGATCTGTCTTTTATCTATCTATCTATCTATCTATATATCTATCTGTCTATTTGTTTATATGTATAACTAGCTATCTACCTATTTGACTATCTGTCTATCATTCTATCTTTCTATCTTTCTCTTTGTCTATCAGTCTATATGTCAATATGTATATCTAAGAATCTATCTATCTATTGATCTATCTAGCTATCGAATTTTTTATTTGTATATCTATCAATGTGTCTATGTGTCTAATAAATTTATATGTCTATCTATCTATCTATCTATATGTCTATCTATCGATTTTCTACATGTGTATCTGATTATCTTTGTATCTTTCCATATTTTTATCAGTCTATCTGTCTATTTTCTATATATCTATTAGTCCATACGTTATCAGTCCTATCTATCAATCACTCTATATCTCTATAAGTCATATCTAAATCTATAAATCAATCAATCTATATATCTATCTATATATCTTTCTATCTGTCTATTTGTCTATCTATTTATCTATCAATTATTTTCTATTTATATATCTATCTATCTATGTATCTTTCGATCTATCTGTCTATCTATCTATTTATCTATTTGTGTATCTATCTATCTATCTATCTGCTTGTCTGTCTGCCTATCTATTTATATATCTATATGTCTATTTGTCTATATGTCTATCTTTATATCTATCTTTCTATATATGTATATGTTTATATGTCTATATGTCTATATGTCTATCTGGCTATCTATCTATATATTTGTCTATTTGTCTATCTGTCTATCTGGCTATCTATCAATCTTGCTATCTATATCTATATCTATATGTCTATCATTCTATCTATCTATCTATCAATGTATTGATCTATTTGTCTATCTATTTGTGTTTCTGTTATATAGTCTATTTATCTATCAGTTTATGTGTCTATATGTCTATCTATCTATCTATCTATCTATTTGTCTATTTATTAATTCATTTTTCTATTTATTATCTACTTGTTATATGTATATCTATCTATCTATCTATTTATCTATCTATTTATCTATATTTCTATCTTTCTATATCTTTAAATATCTATCTCTCTATATGTATATCCATTATCTGCCATTCTATCTATCTATATATCTATCTAACTATCTGTCTGTATGTCTGTGTATATGTGTGTCTTTCTATCTTTCTATGTGTCTATTTATTTATCTGTCTATCTATGTATCTGTGTGTATTTCTGTCTATCTATGTGTCTATGTGTTTGTATGTATATGTGTATGTGTGTCTGTATTTCTATATGTCTATCTTTTTATGTATCTGTCTATCTGTCTATTTGTTTATGTATCTATCTTTCTATCTTTCTATCTATCTATAAATCTATATTTATGTCTATTAGTGTATATGTTTTTCTAACTATCTATCTATCTATCTATCAATTCATCTTTTATCATTCTACCTATCTGTCTATGTGTCTTTATGTCGATCTGTCTATCTGTCTCTATTTTTTATAATGCTACTTGTCTATCCTTCTTTATATCTATTTGTCATTCTGTCAATCAATCAATCTATCTATCAATATGTGTATCTATCTATCTGTCTATCTATCAATGTGTCAATATGTCTATGTGTCTATCTATCTATGTGTCTATCTGTCTCTTTGTCTATCTATCTATCTATCTATCTATTATTTATCAATCTATTTATTTATCCATCTTCTATCTCTCTGTCTATTTGTCCTTTTGGATTTGTATGTCGGTCAGCATATCAAACTTTCTATCAATCTATTTGTCTGTCTGTTTGTATATCTATCTCGCTATCTGTCTATTTGTATATCTATTTGGCTGTCTGTCTGTTTGTATGGATAAATGCATGTTATTTTGTCTATTAATTTGTTTGTCTGTCTATATATTTATCTACCTATCTATCTATATGTTTGTTTGTCTATCTATATATTTGTCTTTCTATCTATATATTTATCTATATATATCTACCTATTTATTTGTCTATCTGTTAAACTATTTATCAGCCTATATATCTATCGGTCAATCTGTCTATCTAACTATCAGTCTATTTATTTATATGTTTATCTATCTATCTATCTATCTAACAATTTGTCTAATTATCTATCTATCTATCTGTCTGTCTATCTCTGTAAATATCTATATGTTCGTGTCTATCCTCTATCTACATATCTATCTACCATTTAAATATTTATCTTTCTATCTACATGTCTATCAATTTGCCTATCTATCTATCAAATTATCTATTTATATATCAATCCATATATATATTTATATATATATATATCTGTCTATCAATCTATCTATTATCTATCTATCTAACTGTTATCTATCTATATATCTATTGATCGATCAATCGATCAATCTATATATCTATTATCTACCAATCTAGTTATCTACTAATCTATCTATCTATCTATCTTTATATCTTTTGTCTGTCTATCTGTGTGTCTATTTGTCTATCTATCTATCTATTTATCTATGTGTCTATCTGCCTGTCTATATTTCATTGTATCTACCTATATGTATGACTATCTATCTGTGTGTCTATGTGTATGTGTGTTTGTTTGTATCTATGTATGTTTGTCTATCTATCTATCTATTTGTGTGTATTTATTTATGTG
>JAREIK010013823.1:0-18608 GCA_029783825.1 Sapria himalayana | reverse complement strand
CCACACTTATATAAATGGTCGAAGATCCTCCTTATTAACATAATATTAATCTAGATATTCATGGTAAATCATTACAAGTACCAAAATCATTAATCACCAGTATATAAGTGATGGATATATCTAAAATTTTTGCTAAATTAATATGTTCTCATCCTTCATTTTGATTGGGTATTAATTTGAGGTGTATGTAAGTTTTCTTAAACAAACTATCTTTTGATTGCAATTTTCCAGAAATAATATTAATGTTAATGTATGTAATTCTTTGTATCTCTAATTAGTCTATATTTGTAAGGCTAGGAATCTATAATTGTTGCTTGCTTCACATCTATGTATTCTAGTTGAATATTTTGTATGATATGTTTTCTAATCCAAATATATTTTTGTTCATGTATTAATTCTTCATTAATTCATTTTCCAAGAGTTCTTAGAATTGGATCTTCATTCCATTTATTTTTTTTTCTTTTTTATTTTAATATTCAAAGATTGAGTTGAATCATAGTAAAAATTGTACTATTTGATCTTCATTGAGAAGTGAGAAGCTTACTCCTTCAAACTTTTAATTCCTTTCTTTTTCGCTTTCCTTTCTTGTCCATTCACATAGTTTGCTCATTTCATCTAGTAATAGCATGATATCTATTAATCTTTAACGTGCTAAAAAATGCTCTATTTCTTCATGTAGATTCTACAAATACATTGCCTCGATATTCATGATATTTTATATTATCATATTCATCTATAAGTGATTTTATTTAATTATTAGTATATTTTGTAGTCATTGAATGTTTAATTCAGAATAATGATTGAGAATTTTTATTTACAAATATAATAGGGCAAATGAGTTCAGATCGGCAGTGCATTACAAAAGGTTTATGAAAGGAATTTTGAATCAAGATTTTTTGAGTGGGCTAGAAACTTTCATTAACTTTGCATGTAGTCAATCGAGATGGATGGATGGAAAAAAAATTAAGTGTCCATGTAACCATTATAAGATACTATGTGACTAAATATGGCTTTGTACCAAATTATTTTGTTTTAATTTATTATGGAGAAAGTAAAATAGCTCTGAACATTGAATGAAATGAGGGTACTGAATCATATGTATGTCGTGAAGAAGCATCAAACACTTACCATAGAATGGCATGGAAGCTGTTGGTGATGAAATCAATATAAATTACATGGATGAACCACCTAATCCTGAAGCTCAAAATTTTATGATTTCCTTAAAGCTACAGATAATGAGTTGTGGCCTAGTTGTAAAATACATTCGCAATTGTTACTTGTGGCTCGACTTATGAGCATGAAGTCAGAAAATCATATGACTGAAAAATTATTTGATCAGGTGATAGAACTGATGAAGGAGATTGTTACGGATAATAATTTAGTCAGTAACAACTTTTACAACACTAAAAGTTAATATGAGGTATGTGTCTACCAGTAGAAAAAATTGATTATTGTTTAATGGATCTATGTTATATTGTGGTGGTGAGAGTGATTTAATTAGCGGTAAGTTTTGTGATAATCATCAGTTTAAGAAGGTACCCTATGTTGCAGATATACGACAAAAGATAAAGTTGCATTTAATAAGATATATTACTTCCCTTTAATTCCTCGATTGTAGAGAATATATGTATCAAAAGCTATAACACATGATATGAGGTGACATTCTGAGCATGAAGTTGAATAACTGGTGATGCGTCATCCATCAGAATCACTTGCTTGGGACCATTTTAATCATATACATCAAGATTTTGCACCTGAAAGTTGAAATGTGAGATTGAGTCTTTGCACTGATGGATTTCAGCCATTTGGCCAATTTGGACAATAGTATTCAACATGGCCAGTGATAGTGTCACCTTATAATTTGCTTCCATCGTTGTGTATGATGGAGCAATATATGTTTTTTAAAATTTTGGTTACAGGGCCAAATAATGTGAAAGACATGCTAGATGCACTTACAGCCGATTATAGTAGAGTTAAATCATTTGTGGGATGTTGGCATACAAAGTAACCCAGAGCTATGTTTTACTTAATTGTGAAAAGGATCCACCATATATTGAGTATGTATACCCAAAATTGTTGTAGGTTTAATCATAGTTTAATTTTATCCTTAAAAGGAATAATTAAAAATTGATATACTTTGTTCTCCCTCTATTTATGTTTTTGCAGTGTTTTGTTGAGTAGTTAAAATAGACATCCAACCATTTCTAGCCATCAGGTCAAGTATATGCTAGAAACAGAATTTGTGAATTGGTTCAAAAACTATGTGAGAATTATTAAGTTTTAATTTTTTTAATTATTTGATTTATTAGTATCTTTAGTTATTAACATCATTTATTTAATTTATGCAATAGGAAAATGATCCTTCAAATGGAGATTCCAATATATTCATTCAGAATCTAAGTAAAGGTCTGCATTGGACAACTTATTCTAAGTATTTTGTCAATGGAAATAAATTTCACACAATTAGGTATGGTTCTTCTAAAACAAAAATGAATTGTGGTGCTTACAATAAAGGCACAAGTTATAATGTAGATGAGATTGATTATTATGGTCAACTCATAGAAGTTATTGGGTTGGAGTATCCTGAACTCAAAAATAATAGGATTGTATTATTAAAGTGCAATTGGTTTGATCCTACATGAAATGTGGGTATAAAAATTCATTTGGATTATAAGCTAGTGGATATTAATCATATACATAGATATAATCGATATGAGTCATTTATTATGGTAGTTCAAGCCACTCAAGTATATTATTGTACATATATGAGTTTATCTCATGATAAGAGTAATTGGTGGGTGATTTTCAAAATTAAAGCTTGATCAAATTTTAACGTACCAACATCTCAACATAGAAGTGAAAACCTAGCTATTCCACCGGCATTTCAAAAAGATGACATAAATAATATCGAGTCTGTGCATGTAGATAATGATCCAGAAATCTTATATGACTCAAATGGTAGCCTAATAGAAATTGAAGATGATCATTTTCTATCTAAAGATGAGTTGGAACTTTCATTAGAATTAGACAAAATGTTGGAAGATCCATTGGAGGATAATAGTGATGCCGATAATTAAACGGTTATTATTGTATTATAATATTATTATCAAAGACTTTCTATATTTTGTTGAAATCCATTGGTTTGTATTATTCTAAAATGCATGGGTGTTCATCATATATCTATTATTTGTTATATTTTATTTTTTGTTACAACAGATGGCACCTAAAGGACGTGGGCTTGGTGGAGGTGGACCTGAACATAGAAATGAATGAAATACATCTAGTATTTTAATTTATTGCAAAGTTAGTAGCATCTCATACCACCATATCCAAACTTCAATATCACAATCACCATCTCAATCTCCATCTCCATCACCATCATTAACATCATTACCATCACCTTTATCACATATAAGCCCATCCAAAGTGCACACTTTTAGATGGCACTTGCCACACTAGCACTTGATTTATGTGGCATAAATGTGAATAGTGGTGTCGAGCTATGTAGATGGTGGTGAACCTTTAACCTGTGATGCTGACAATAGTCAATATACATTACTATTTGGTAGTGACAGTGATAGTTCAAACTTATTATTGATGTGGAAATTGACATTGCTTTGGTATTTCATTAAGTTTTGGGCATGGTCCTCACCATTCGATGTGCGATGATGTGATTCCTATAATTTAGAACCAAATGGTTGTCAATATTAGTAGTGTCCACATCCATTGGCTCATAATAGTGCTGGTATTTTGGTACGACACTAGAATTGCTTTGGTACATTTAGTCTCTATTTGTTTAAAATTGCATGAAACTTTCATTTTAAAAGTTTGGCATAAATTATCATGAATTGTGTGTTTTATCTTTATTTCATTATTAGTCTTCAATTCAGAGAAGTGAACTGGAACGCTATTGGTCGGTCATCAGTGCCACGGTTTCAAAAACATGGTTATTCCTAATGACCTGACTTGATCCAGAAGCTATTTTGTGCAAGGTTTGTACCTCACATTGGCCTTTGCCTCCTTGATGCCATTTCCTTTCCACTCAGCATGTCTTCCACTTTCTGTTGCTTATTGTACGTGTTGTTTCATTGCAGCTGCCTTTTTAAGCAAGAAGATTAGAATAATCGTCTGCCTCGGAGGAATGACACAATATTCTTTAATTTTATTTGATTTCAATTTAATGTGCTATAATACTATGAATTGAAATATTATAAACTTCTTTTCTAGATGGAGTATGCAATTTTTTCCGAGCACTAGGAGTCCAGTGAATCACATGCATTGCTTTGGTGATGTTATTGGCCACCTTCAAGATTCTAGTATAGCATGCTAGGCGCTGATTGTTGTTTTTTAAAAGATGAAAGCTGTACTGCATGCATATTTAAATTATAATGAACTCTGATCTTTTTTTTGATGTATTGATGGGTGACTTGTTTTTGTTAATGGTATAATGAATATGAATTTTGAGAAATATTTGGAATCAATTTTGAGAGTTTGAGAGATGTTGCTAATCTTCTTATTAAAGGGAATAGATATGCAAGGTTTGAGATAAGTTTAGCAAGGGTCTCTCACTGTTAAACTTGTGATCCTTATCATATGCAGTGTTTTTATGCAGCTACAAAGGGGAACATATACACAACTTCCATCTCAGATACTATTCAATCTATGTAGTGTCATTGTAATAATAGTTTGTTTGCATGTGAATGGTAGTAGATGATACCTGTGGTGTTGTCATAGTTGCTCTGTTGGTGGAACCATATGGGTAAATTTTTTTTGCTCATGAGATTACTCGAGCTACATGTAAGTTGCCCAAACACCCACAATCATTGAAAAAATAGGCCAATATTAGCTTGAAGGCTTATGTGGTATTCAAAATCATGTTGGAATATCAAAATACAGATGTAGAAGTTTATTTCTGATGACATTAGTTAGAGATGATTTGAAATATTGTACGTTAAAGGCATCACAATTGGCTTCTTTATTTACATTATTTTCTTATGCATGTAACATATTTTAAAAAATTCTCAAATTTTTAGGCATTGGATTGTTTGTTGCTTGTTTTTAAATGACTAAGTATTTCTTGTTTTTGTTTTTCCTGTATTAGCTTCTATATTAAGTATATATGTTTCTATAAATATATAAATATAAAGATATATATATATGTATGTATGTATGTATGTATGTATGTATGTATGTATGTATGTATGTATATATATATATATATATATTCTCGTAATGTTTAAGTTTGAATTGATGTGTATGCAGAAACAAAAAGAAGTGAATGATGAGATGAAAGAAATGAATAATGTAATGTAATAATAGATGAACTATATTGAGTCACAGTTAGAAATCTTGATGAGAGAGATAACACCAAGTTCCAGTAGACAACCCAGTAGGAGAGCCATGCACAAATGCACAAGCTAATGATGAAGATGAAGATTTAGTTTTAAATGATTATATACATATGTTATGTTTTTGTTTTAACCATGTAACATTTGTATCATAATTATTTCTGTTTTTTTTGGTTTTTGGTAATTATAAATAATGTTTTATAGTGTATGTTTTATTTAATTTTATATAAAATAATACAAATATGTAATCAAATTTTTGTAAAAAATTAAAATTGTGAAAATTGATTTTGAAGAAAATAGCTAGGGATTTTTCCCTCGCTAATTTAGCTAAGGTGTTTTGTGCTTATTATCGAAAAATTAGTAATTATTAATCTTAATTACAATTAAAATTAGTATGGGAAAAATATACTTAGCTAGTGAATTTTCTGTCGTTAAAAATTTGCTAGTGAATTTTTCCCACGGCTAATTTTTTGTGACAACCACATTAGCTTGGTAAAATTTCCAGTGTTAATGTGTTATTATTCTATTTTTGCGAAAGAAAAATTTCATATAACTAAGGATTTCTCCATAGCTATTTGGGTATTTTCTTATTGTGTAGAAAGATATAAAGATAAATCAATAGGCAAAATACAGAAAAGATAGATAGATAGATAGATAGATAGACAAATTGGTAGATAGTCAGATAGACAAATTTATAGATAGAAAGAGAGACAAATTGAGAGATAGATAGATAGATATATAGGTAAACATATAGATAGACATATATATATAAGAAGATAGATAGCTAGCTAGATAGATAGCTAGATAGATAGGTAGGTATATAGGTTGATAGAAAGAAACATAGATAGATAGATTGATTGATTGATAATAAATAAATAATTAGGTAGTAGATAGATAGATAAATAAATAGAAAGATAGATAGTTAGATTGCTTGATTAATAGATTGATAGATAGATAGATAGATAAAAAGACAAATAAATAGATAGAAAGATATATAGATATTACAACTAGACAAATATACAAATAGATAGATATATTGATAGACAGATAGATAGACAGATAGATAGACAGATAGAAAGATAGATAAATAGACATATAGACAAATAGATAGATAGTGAGATAAAGAGATATACATATAGACAAATACACATATTGATATATGGATAGATAGATAAAAAGATAGAATGATAGATAGATAAACAATAGATAAATAGATAGATAGATAGGTAGGTAGATAGATAGATTAACAAATAGATTGATAGAAAGATGGATTAGGAAGGAGGGAGGGGCTGGAGAAAAACCTGTAATTGAGGCAGGTTTAATGGAAGTAGAAGGGGAGTATATGAGAGAGAAAGTGAGTAAGTTATTAGGAGAGGGAGAGGCTAGTAATAGAGTATATCATGACGGAACATGGAGGAAGGAGATAAGCTAGGGGAGGGAGAAAAATGGGAGGAGGTGAAGGGTAGAAAGAAGAGGAACAAGAAAATCAAAACCAGAATAATTTTAAAAGAAAAATTGGAGGACTATAACTGGATAGAGGATGACTCTTGGATTTCCCAGAGGAAGATGCAAAGGTGTTTAGTTGTCCTTCAATAGGTAGAGAAGAAGAGGAACATGCATTCTATATAGAAAAGGGGAAGGATGATATGGATATTTATGAGGAAGATTGGACAAAGCTCACTAGAACTCAAGCCAAGGAAGCCATAAAAATAATGGCAATGCAGCTTGGGTGGCAGGATAAATATTATGAAAAAATACAAGTAAACTCGAATGCAATTAAAACCCCAAGGAATAAGAAAAAAAATTAAACATAAAATGAGACTAAGTGTACAACTAGATCCCAAACTAAGCTAGGAATCAATGGATAAATGCCTTTATTGGAACATAAGAGGGGTTGCTAATAATCCTTCGATAAATAGGTTAAAACAATTAATAAAAACTCATAAAATTTCTCTTGTAGTCATTGCGGAACCTATGATCCAGAAGGATCAATTAATCAACTACAGCCAAAAACTAGGGTTTAACAATGCATATACTAATATAAATAGTAAACTCTGGATAATGTGGCATAATTATTTGGACATTGAAATTTTAAAAGATACAGATCAGGTAGTTCATTTTAAAATAAATAAAGAAACAGATGAAATAATATCGGTTGTATATGCTAAAAATGATAAAAAATCAAGGTTAGCACTGTGGGAGGAAATGCAGAACATCGCATCTAGGAATGCACCCTGGATTATAGAGGTGATTTTAATATAATCAGGAGCAATCAAGAAAAGAAAGGAGGTAAAACCCCGGATCCAATAGCAATGACACAATTTAATGAGGCGATCTCAAACTCGAAATTAATGGAAATAGATTTCACAGGTTCAAGTTACACTTGGTGTAACAACAGGAGTAAAAGAAGCACAATTTGGGCTAGACTGGACAGAGTACTGTGTAATGCTAAGTGGGTAGCTTTGCATGGGGTTACAGGGCTAAGACATCTAAATAGAACCTATTCGGATCATTGCCCATTGCTTATTACAATCTATAAGAATTACGAGTATCGGGTAACTTTAAATTTCAGAATATGTGGGAAAAGCACGCTGGCTTTGAAAAACTGGTAACTGAATCCTGGATGGAGCCAGCAATGGGGAAACCGATGCAAATATTAATGGTTAGCTTCATAGATTAAAAAAATGTCTAAAAATATGGAATAAAGAAGTCTTCGGAAATCTAAACCAAATAATAAAGCAAGAAGAGGAAAAAGTAGAAAAATTGGAATTAGAATACGATAATAATAACATAGAGGTAAAGAGACGGAACTAAATAAGGCTAAAGGGGACTTGACGCTTAAGTTGTATATGGAGGAAGTATATTGGAAACAGTGTTCAAAAATTAAATGGTTGAAAGATGGAGATAGAAACACTAAGTTTTTTCACAACATGTGTAAAATAAAGGCTCAAAAAAATAAAATCAAGGGCATTAAAACTAATGAAAAATGGGTTGAAGAAGACAAGCAGATAGGATCCCTATTTGAGGAATTTTTTAAAAGCCATCTATGTAGACAGGCTCCTCAAGTAGGAAACTCATTAATGGATGGGATTAACACAGTCATCTCACTAGAACAAAATCAAATGATGGAGAAGATCCCGAAGGAAGAAGAGATTAAAAGGTAGTGTTTGATCTGGATAAGGATAGTGCAGCAGGGCCAGATGGCTGGAATAATTATTTTTTTCAGCTAAACTGGCTCATTATCAAAAAAGATCTGGTTCCTGCAATTGCCAGTTTTTTTGTAGGGCGGATATTCCTAAGGCATGGGCAAACTCTTTCATAGTGCTAATCCCCAAAAAAGAATCACCTCAAAAATGTGAGGATTTTAGGCCTATAAGTTTATGTAATGCAATTTATAGATCCTTGCTAAAATTATTCAAAACATACTTAGTAATATTTTACCATTTATAATATCACAGGAACAAACAGGATTTGTTAAGAATAGATTAATGATTGAAAATATTAGATTAGCATCAGAAATGATGAAAGAAATAGCATTTAAAACGAGGGGAGTAACTTAGTAGTTAAGCTAGATTTATCTAAGGCATTTGATAGAGTAGAATGGCATACATTATGTTTCGTCATGAGAAAATTTGGTTTCTCTGAAACATGTATTGATTTAATATATAGATGTGTAACAAGCGTTTGGGTTAGAATTATTGTAAATGGAATGAAAGGAGAAGAATTCAAACCTAGACGTAGCTTGAGACAGGGGGATCCATTATCACCTTTATTATTTGATATGTACTTAGAATTATTAATTGTTAATTTAAATAAAAGAATGTCAGAGGGCAAAATAATCCCCTTTAGACAGCCAAAAAACACTCCGAGAATAAGTTGTTTAGCTTATGCAGATGATATTATCATTTTCACAAATGTGAATAAAAGTTCATTGAAAAACCTGATGGACCTTCTACAATTATTTGAGAAGGAAACAGGACAAGCCCTTAATAAGGATAAAAGTCAATTTATGTTAGCAAAAAAATCTTCCGAAAAAGTGGTAAAAAAAATTAAAAACATAACGGGTTTTAAACATAAAAAAGATGCTTTAGTATATTTAGGTTGTCCGATATATGAAGGAAGGCTGAAAGAAAATTATCTAACGCCTTTACAAGATAAAATGAGAAGGAAAATAGCAGGTTGGAAAGTAGATCTATTAGGTTTTGGTGGGAGGATTACATTAATCTCCCATGTTCTTCAAAGTACACTGGTACATATTATATCAGTCATACACCCACCTAAGAAATTTACAAATAAACTGAGATGGAAATGGCAAATTTTTTATGGGGAAAAAAACGGAAAGCAGAAAATTCACTGGAAAAATTGGAAAGACATCTGTTATCCTAAGGCGGAAGCAGGTTTAGGCATCATTAATTTACAGGACATGGCGGCTGCTTGGGACTGCAAAGGATGGTGGAGGATAAAAGAAAATGATTCCCTCTGGGCAAAATATATGCGAGCAAAATATCTAGAACAAGAACACAATCGCGTTAAGCAGAAATCAAATAGCTGGAAAGCATTGGAAAAACAAAAGGAAATAGTAGATGCTCACTCATTACTGAATAAATCAGGATGGAAATGGACCCTTAATCCACAAGGTAATTTTACGCTAAAGTCAGCAAAAGAATTGATAAGAAGGAAAAAACCCGTGCAGTCTTTATTTAAATGGGCCTGGAGAGCAGGTATTCCACTGAAAATGTGCTCGCTGGCATGGAAAGTTCTGGTAAATGCACTGCCTGTGGACACTAATGTGAAAAGAAAAGGTGTTAAAATGGCCTCCAGATGTGAATGTTGCTTTGCAGATGAAGAATCAATGGATCATCTACTTTCAAGTGGAAGAATTGTAGCAGTCTGGAGGGAATTAGGAGACCAGTTACAAATAAGTAAAAAAGAAGATAGAATAATTGATAGAATTAAGAGTTGGGGAAATCTAAACCCTAGAAGTTACATCAAAAATTGGCTCACTCAGAATCTACCTCATATAGCAATATGGTGCCTATGGAAAGCTCGTAATAAGAGTAATTTGAGGGCATAAGAATGAATTCAAATGAAATTATAAAAGATATAATTAAAGAAATCAGGAATATATCAAGTATAAACCCTATAAAAGTTGATGGTTCTTGTTTAAATAAGGTAGCTGGAATGTTCTGGGGCCTCGCTATTACAAATACGAAACAGGGATGGGTAAAAAGTATAAGTTGGAATAGGCCTCCGAAAGGTAAAATATCATTAAACACGTATGGTAGCTTCAATAGGGACACTGGTATAGCAGGTGGAGGAGGGGTAATAAGGACTCAAACGGGTATGTGATAAAAGCATTTACATCGGCTATAGAAGCATTCTCAGCCCTCCACTCGAGATAAAAGCTTTGAATATAGGATTAAATGTCTGTAAAAAATTAGATTTAGAAAATATACAAATTCAAGTAGACTCTATGCTTTTGGTAGATTTAGTAAGTGGAAAAATAATTCTTTGGAGGTATGAGGAAGAAATGGAAATTATTTTGAACCTCATTAAAGTACTTAATGCATCAATCTTACATATATATAGAGAAGCTAATACTTTGGCTGATAGTCTTGCAAGATTAGGTTCGATAAGAGGAGAACATAAATTTGATGAGGTTTGATGCCAGAAAAAGTAAAAGGAATAGCGAAACTGGATAGGAAGGCCTTCCCTTATTTAAGATTTAGGAAGGGTAGTATTAACAGAAAAAATAGAATATGAAAATCCAGTAGCTACAGTGAAGGGGAATCTGAAAATTATAAGAATATGAAAATAGAATATGGAAAATAGAATAAGAAAAGTATAATAATATAAGCTGTGGAATTGTGTAGCTTCTTTGCAGGGGAATCTATCTCTGCAGGTTAACATGAAGTTCATGGTATAAACAACCAGAAAATCCAGTTGCTGTTTCTTTTACAGTCACTGCAAGGTTCACCTCACAAGACAAAGATGAGGGAACGAAAAGGTAAGGGCTGGAATTTTCTGCTCCTTTGGTATGTTTTGGTTTTTTTGTGTTTGCAGGAAAGCACTAAAGGGGCAATCAAATCATATTCCTTGGAATTAAAAGAAGTCTGTAACTAGCAAGAGTCTGTAAAAATTTTGTCAAGTCATGTGTTATGTTTTTTACCAGCGTTTAAATCATGTAGAAAGGGTTTAGAAGTCTGAAAGTTTCAGAATCATGTGTTTGTATTAAATAAAAGGTCCTAGGAGGTAAGTGTCTAGTCTAGGAGGTCGGCAAAGATCAGGATGCTGCAAAGTGGCTTGGAAATGGCTCTCAAGATGTGAATCTAAAGCTATATCGGCAAACAAAGAGGGTCAAGGACTAGGACAGATAGAAGAGGAAAGCTTCGGCAGAATATGTGCAACAAGGTTGAAAGGAATTTTGCAAAGTGGGAGATATTTCTGTTATTTTATGCAGGAAATATGTTATATACAGCATAGAAAGGGTGATATCAGAAAAATAGGAAGGATGTTCCATGAAGTGCTAGAAAGATAAAAGAAGGAAACTCATTTTAGTAAGAGTAAAGTAAGATTGACGACTTACTTAGACTTTTTACGTTATTTCAATAGTGCTAGGAAGATTATATTATTAGTCTTTAGAAAGGGGAATGGATGTAAGAGGGAAGAGGGTAGAAGTAGTTTGTACAAACGGTATTCCTCCGCCAAAAGAGAGGGCTATAAATAATAAACAAACTTAAAAAAAAGATAAATAAGCATACATATATAGTTAGAAAGATAGATATATAGATATATAGATAGATATGTAGATAGAAAGAAAGATTGATAGATATGCAGATAGAACGAAAGATAAATAAATAGGTAAAAAATAGATAGATAGCAAGTAGATAGATTGATAAATATATAGATAGATAAATAGATAAAAAATAGATAGATATAATTATAGAATGATAGACAAATAAATAGATTGATAGACAGATAAAAGATAATCAAATAAAGAGATAGACAGATAGAAAGATAAACAAATAGACAGATAGATAGTTAGACAGATAAATAGATTGATAGACAAATAAATAAATAGATAGATAAATAGATGGATGCATAGATAGATAGAATAACATATATTAAAATAGATAGATTGAAAGATAGAAAGATTGACAATTGATAGAAATATAAATAAATAGATAGATAGACAAAAACAGTCAGACATATATATATATATAGACAAATAGTTAAATTGACTGATAGAAAGATATAAATACATAGATAGATAGATGGACAGATAGATAGATAGACAAATAGATAGATAGACAGATAGATAAACAGACAGATAGATAGACATATAGAGATAGATAGATAGATAGACACATAGACTTATAGATAAATAGATAGATATATAGACAAATTGAGAGAAAAATAGATAGACTGATGACTGATAGATAGATAGAAAGATCTACTAATAGATAGAAAGATAGACATATAAAAAGATAGACGGATAAATAAATAGACATATTAAAAGATAGACAAATATATATATACACACACACACACACATATGTGTGTGTGCGTAGATAAATAGATTAATAGATAGATAGATAGATAAATAGACAGATATACTGATTGACAAGTAGATACACAGATTTACAAGTAGATATTTAAAAAGATAAAAAGATAGACAAGTAAATAAACAGATTGGAAAATACATAGATAGATATTTAAAAAGATAGAAATAAGGGCAAGTTGATAAATAGATAGATAGATAGATAGAATGATAGATAGATGGATAAACATATACATAGATAGAAAAATAAAAAAAATAGATAGATTGATAGATAAAATATAGATAAATAGATAGATAGACTGATAGATACCAAAATAGATATATATATATATATATCCATATAGATAAATAGATAGATTGACAGATATAAATATAAACAATATGAAAGATAGATAGATAAATAAGTATACATATTTATAGGTAGGTAGATAGATACATAGATAGATAGAATGGTAAGTAGATAGATAGATAAGTAGTTAGATAGAGAGATAAATAGGAAGATAGCTAGAAGAGTGATAAATAGTTTGATAAATATATTGATAAATAAATTTATTGATTGATTGATAAATAGATAATTAGATAGATAGATAAACAAATATATAGATAGACTGATAGATAGTTAGATTGGTTGTTTGATTGATAGGTAGATTGATAGATTGATTGATAGATTGATAATCAGATAGACAAATAGATTAATAGAGAGATAGAGAGAAAGACAGATAGACAAATATTGCAAATTGACAGATAGACAGAAGATAGATATTACAAATAAAGAGATTTATTGATAGATAATAGACGGCTAAACAGATAGATCTAAAGATAGTTAGATATTTGACAGACTAATAGATTGACAGATAGATATATAGAAAGATAAAAAGATAGATTGTTAGATAAATAGACAAATAAATAGATAGCAAATAGATATATTGATAGATAAACATATAGACAGATATACTAATAAATAGATAAATATAAAGACAAATATATAGATTTACAAATATATAGATTGATAAATAGATAGATAGATAGAAAAATAGATATGTAGACAGACAGTTAGTTAGATAGATAGATTGATTGATGATATATATATATATATATAGTTATATAGATACATAGGCAAATCAAGTAGGAAGATTGATAAATAGATAGATTCAATGATTGAATGATTGACAGATAAAGAAATCGAAAGAGATATAGATAGATATCTAGATAGATAGATAGTCAGATATAAAAAATACATTCATAAAAATAGACAAATAGATAGATAGTTATATAGATAAATTGATAGATTGTCAAATTGATAGATAGAAAGATAAAAAGATAGACAAATTGATAGATAGATTAATAAATACATAAATTATTAGATAGATAGATAAATAAATATTTAGATAATTAGATAAATAGAAAAATAGATATATTGATTTATAAAAAGATAGATAAATAGATAAATAGATAAAAAGATAGATAGATAGTTAAATAAATAAATAGATTGATATATAGATATACATATATATATATATATATATATATATAGAAAGATAGATAGAGAGACAAATAAATAAATAAATATACAAATAAATAGACAGACAGGCAGATAGATAGAAAAATAGACAGGTAGACATAGAGACTGATAAACAAATTGATATATAGATTGATATACTGATAGACTTATAGACTGATAGGTAGATAGATATATAGATACAAAGATCAATAGATAAAAAGATAGACAATAGAAAGATAGATAGATAGACAGATAGAGAAATATATAGAAAGGTAGATAGATAGATAGACAAATAGACTTCTGGACACACATATAGATAGATAGATAGTTATATAGATAGAAAGTTAGATTCATACAATGATAGATAGATAGACAGATAGATAGACAAACACATAATAATGAAAGACAAAATATATATATATATATATATATAGATATTAAGTTAGATAGATACATAGAAAGGAAAGTAGATAAATAGATAAACACATGGATAGATAGATAGAATGATAGAATGATCGACATATAGATAGATAAATATATTAATAGATAGATATATAAAATGAAAGATAAATTTAAATAGACAAATAGATATATAGACATATAGATATATATATATTTATATTGACATATAGAAAGATAAATATATTGTCAGATAGTCACAAAGATAGATCAATAAATAAAATGCTAGTTAAAATGATAAATAGATCTATAGAGAGATAAATAATAGATAGATAGATAGAGAGATATGTAAGTAGATAGATAAAGAAATAGATAGATAGAAAGGGGGATAAATAGATAGATAGGTAGCTAGGTCGGGTGAAAGAAATAAATATATGGATAGATAGATGATTGATTGATTGATGATATAAAAAAAAAATAGATAATTAAATAGATAGAAAGATAGATAAATATATAGATAGATAGATATATAAATAAATAGATTAATTAATTCATTGATAGATAGATGATTGATAGATTCATAGATAGATAGACAGATAGACAAATAGACAAATAGATAGAAATCGGATATATATTGATAGATAGATTAAAAGATATTACAAATAGATAGATATACAAATAGACAGATATAACAAATAGACATAAATAAAGATAGATAAATAGAAAAGTATATAGATAGATAGATAGATATCTAAACAAACAGGTAGATAGATAGATAGAGAGATAGACAGATAGATAGATAAACAGATAGATAGATAGATAGATATACATATTGATAGATAAATATATAGATAGATATACATATAGACAGATAGACAAATATACAGATATATAGATTGACAAATAGATAGATAGATATTATTTAGATATATATATATTATATATATAATATATATATATATATATATATATATATATTAAATATGATATAGATTTATTATATATATATATATAGGAAGATATAGATATATATATATAGAAAGATAGATAGATATGCAAGTATATAGATTGAATATAAAGAAAGATAGATAGAATGATAGACAGATAGATAGAAAAATAAATAGAAAGATTTATAGATAGAAAGATAGATATATATATAAATTGTTAAATGGATAGAAAGATAGACATATATATAAATAGACAAATCGACAAACAGATAAATAATAATTACATATACTATTCGATAGATAGTTCGATAGATTTAAAGAAAAAAAGATGTCAAATTGATAGATAATAGATATATAAATAGGTAGATAAAAGACATATAAATATATAAATTATAACATATGTAGAGAGATAGATACATAAATAGATAGATAGTTAGTTAGATAATTATAAATATAATTAGATAGATAGATAGACATATATATAAAAATATAGTTAAATAGATAAATAGATAAATAGATAAATAGATAAATAGATAAATAGATAAATAGATAAATAGAGAAATAGAGAGACACGTAGATAGATAGATAGATAGATAGATAGATATATAGATAGACATATATATATATATATATATATATATATAATATATAAATAGATATACAAAAACATGATAAGATAGATATATAGATAGATAGATAGACAAGTAGTAAAATAGACTGATAGAGAGATAGACAAATAGATAGATAGATTAATAGACTAATTGCTAATAGATAGATAGATAGACAGATAGAATTAGCAAAAGATATAAAATAGATAGATAGATTAATAGATGACAGATAGACAAATACATAGAAATATAGAAAGACACATAGACTAATGGATAGATACACAAAATGATTGATAGATAGATAGACAAATAGATAGTTAGATAGATAAATAGGTAGATATATAGGTAGAAATGTAGATAGACAATTAGATAGATAGATAGACAGATAAGCAGATAAAAAATTGATAGATAGATTAATAAATAGATAGCCTGATTGATCGATAGATATATATTAAATATATATATATAGATAGTTAGACAAGTAGATAAATAGACAAGCAGATAGATAGTCAAATATAATGATAGAATGAATGTCAGAAAGATAGATAATCATATAGATAGATAAATATTTTAAAAGATAAATAGTTAGAGAGATTGAAAGATAGAAAAATTGATATATAAAAAATAGACATATAGAAAGATAGATAGATAAAAATATAGATATATAGATTGATAGAAGTCAGAAGATAGATTGACATTTAGAAAGATTGACAAAATGATAGATAGATAGATTCATAAATAAGTAGATAGATAGATAGATAGATAGTGAAGTAGATAGATAGATAGGTAGATAGATAGGTAGATAGATAAATAGATAGATAAATAGATAGATATAGAAATATATAGATAGTTAGATATATTGATAGATATATAAATAGATAATTAGATACATATAAAGATAGGTATATAAATAGATAGATATAAAGATAGACAGATATAAGTTAGTTCTGTTGATTGATTGATAGATTTATTCATAGATTGATTGATAGATTGATAGATAGATATACGGATAGAAAGATAAATAGATAGATAGAAAAATAAACAAATATTACAAATAATAGATAGGTATTAGACAAATATTACAAATAGACAAATGTATAGATAAAAAAAAATAGATGGATAAAATGATAGACATAAAGATAAATATTTAGATAGATAGATAGTTAGATAGATAGTTAGTTAGATAGAAAGATAGATACATAGACGATTAGACAGATCGCCATATTTATAAATAAACATATAGACAGATAGAGATATAGATAGATAGATTTATATATGATTAACAAGTTAGATAGATAGATATTAATAGACAGATAGACAGATATTAAGATAGATATATAGTTAGATAGATAGATTGATAGTTAGATAGATAGATTGATTGATAGTTAGATAGATAGATAAATAGATAGATAAAAAGATCCCTAGATATTTAGATAGATAGATAGATATACAAATAGTTTGGCAGATATAAAAGATATATATATATATATATATAGACAGATAAGCAAGTAGATAGATTAATTAATAGATAGATAGATAAATAAAATGATAGACCGAAAGATAGATAAAAAATAGATAGATATGCAGATAGAAAGATAGACAGATAGATATTTAGGTAGATGGATAGAATGATAAACATATAGACAAATATACAAATAGACAGATAGATAAATATATGGATAAATAGACAGATTGATAAATAGTTAGATAGATAGATTGATAGACAAAAAGATAGATAAATTAATAGATAGATAGATGGATAGATAAAAAAATATACAGATAGAAAGATAAACAGATAGATAGATTATCACATAGAAATAATAGACATATAGACAAATATACAAATAGTTAGATAATTTTATAGATAGATTAATAGATAGTCTGATATATAGATTGAGAGATAAAAAGATACACCATTTGATAGATAGATAAATAGATAGATAAATTGGTAGACAGATAGAAAAATAAAAAGATAAATTATTACATAGAAAAATAGATCGATAGATAGTTAATTAAATATCTAGATAATTAGATAGATAGATATATAAATAGATATATAGATAGATATGTAGATAAATAGATAGACATATAGATAGATAGATTTGTAGATAAATAGATAGACATATAGTTAGATAGATAGACATATAGAGACATAGATTATTGATATTTAGATATAAAGATCGGGAAATACATAGATAGACAAATATAAATTGATAGATATATAGGTATACATATTGATCGATA
>JAREIK010013822.1:5000-29405 GCA_029783825.1 Sapria himalayana | reverse complement strand
CTGCTGCTACCACTACTGATAATAAGCTTTTACATACCTATAAAGGCTAAAACTTACCCAAAAAATTCGTATACACACAAATATAATTACAGATATAAAAAAATAGCTATTATGGACATGAACAAACACAAATTAAAGTTGATTGTCATACAGCTTCAATAAAATTTAATTGAATAATTTAATATTTTTATATTAAATTGACTAAAAACAAAAACTATAAATGAAAATTTTAAATTAAACAATGAAAATTCATTTAATAACTTATTCTAATACAATATATTAAATAACTAAAACAAAAAAATAACAAAATTATATTACATCTTATTAAATAATGTATCTACCGACTATGCATAAATTATAATCTATCTATATATTGACGTTGCTTTCTCTCCCTCTGCTCCTCTGATCACCATATTTCTACTGTGAAAAAGCTGTCTGCGACATGGTACGTCATATATGTGAAAAAACTTTTCACCCATAAAAGCTTCGTATGGGAAACAATGTGGTACCATATATGTAAGAAATTTATACTACTCAATCAAATCAAAATAAATAAATAAAAACTATATTTTGATAAATATATATTACTACAGTAAATATTCACATATATACTAGCATTTCACACGTACATATATTACTACAGTATATGTACATATAAACTATAGTATTATACGTACATAAATACTGAGTACATATATACTTAGTATATACGTACATAAAATACTACAGTATTTTATGTACGTATATACTGACTAAATACATACGTAGATACTGCATTTGTTGTTGTTGCTGTCATTCCTGTTGTCGCTGCTGCTCTTGTCGTTGCCGTTGTTGCTGCCGCTACTACCATTGTCGCTTCTGCCACTTCTGCCACATCTATTGCTTCTACCGGCATTGTCTTTACTGCCTATGCTGCCGCCTCTGCTAGTGCTACAGCTGCTACTGCCCCTGCCACTACTGCCACTGCTCTCACTGTTGTTGACACTGCCGATGATGCCTCTGCTTCCGCCACTACTGATGCCGCCACTATCGCCACCACTGGCACTGATGCCTCCGCTACCTTCGATGCTGCCGTTGCCACTGATGCAGTAGCTACCTCCGCGGTGCCATTGTCACTGATGTTGCTACTGCCTTTGATGCGCCCTCTAGCACTACTATCACTACTACCATTGCTGCCACCGCTGTCGCCACTACCGCTGCTACCACAGATGCGGCCTCTGCCACTGTTGCCGGCTCTGTTACCGCTACCGCTGCTACCACTGCTACAACCATCACTACCACTGCTGCCGCTAGTTTTGCTTCTTCCACTACTAAATATAGGCTTTTACTTACCTATACTAGGCTAAAACTCTACCCAAAGAATTTGGAGACACACAAACATATTCACAGATATATAAAAATAATAATTATAGACATGAACAAACACAAATTAAAGTTGATTGTCATACAACTTTAACAAAAATCCAAAAGATGTCCAGTAATTATATTTAGAGAGAAAGAGAGTGCAAAAATAAAATGTTTTATGAATAATAAAAATAAAATAAGCTAGCCCTCCTTTTGATAAATCTAAAATTGGTAAATATGGGACCCATGCATTGGAAGGACCATGGCAATGTATGAATGCTCTGAATAAGAATTTTTTCATGTGTCTCAGATAATATGTCCTACAAAGATTCATAATTAGGTTAATTGAAAAAGCAAAGAACTAAACTAGAATAAAAAAATTGTAACCTACAAAAAAGTTTCATAATTATTTGCTACAGATAGACAAATAAATAATAGTTCAGATGTAATTCTCATATGAAATCATCCTTATAATTTGTAGGGAATGCTAGCCTGTCCTATGAGGTTTCGCAGCTGGATCTTGGAATGCTATCTGTTGTGCCAATACCGCTAACCGTGACTCCATATAGAACATCTACTGTTGCATTATATTCTTAATTTTTTTCATCTCATCATTCATTTCTTTAATTTCTTGCATTTCTTCCATCAAATTAGTAAACTGATCATCCTTCTATTCTTTAATTTCATATATTTCTTCCTTCAATATTAGATATATGCTCATCCTTCTATTCTTTAATTTATATATTTCTTCCTTCAAATGAGATATCTACTCATCCTTCTTTTTCATTTTGGTCTCCATAGCTACAATATGTTCATTTATTTCCATTGCTTGTTGTTTGACTGCCTCATCCACCATTACTAAGACAGATGAATTAGAAGCACGATTGTTACAACAAAATGCCACTACATTCGAGCTAATTTTATTCACTCGCTGCTTTTTATGACGTTCTATGGTCTCCAAATAAATAGGATCATAGTCACTTGGTTGAAGATCCATAGAATGCACAACTTGTTAATGAGCAACTGTCACACGTTCTGCCATTAGGTCCTGAGATAAAATAGAGAGAAAAACTATTCTAGATATACAAAAATTAAATAAATATTTTGCATTACAAATAATTTTCAAAATGTATTGTAGTATTATAAAATCTTATTAATATAACAAGTTCTTATAGCAATCATCTAAGACTTGTTATCAACGAACTAACCATCCACTTTCTTCACATGCATCTTCCTAATAATCTTATAAAAATTTGGATCTCGACCCAATTCTCCAGCCTAGAATATATTTTTATTAAGTCATTAAAAAAATTATCAAAAAAATTAACAAAATTAATAAAACCATGCAAAGATTTGATTTATTGGACTATTAGGACAACCACTAAATATATATTGTTTAAAATTTTAAAAGTGTACCATATCTCAAGCATATTCAATACTCAACTTTGACCTTCATGTGTGTTGACAACTTCATGTTCCTAGTCTAGCTACCTCACTTCATCGATTTATGCTGGCAATATCAGATTTTTTCTTCACATCTGGCTCCTCTCAATACTTAAGCCACTCGGGCCAGTCATCCTCTGATATAAAATCAGGCATTTCTTTGATATTCTTCAATTTATGGATAAAATCTGAATATCATTGAGCAGCTTTGATCTCTCATAATGACTTTATCTTTCCATCAAATTTGAGTGCCCATGTGTATTGATTTATATATAGAAAAATCACAAAAGAATTTATATTAACAACAAAATTTTATTATTTACTGCTTGAATAATAACCAACATAATAGTTAAGTAAATTCATAATTATTTTTTAATGCGTTTGTTTTATCATTTTTACCTGAAAGTCATTAAAATAGGACTCTTTTGTTGATTCAGAAACTTTCTTCCAGGGGAATGCTTTAGAATCATTCATTTTCTTGAAAGACTTTGTAATTATAGTCGAACACTTGTGAGATGGAATAAAACTGTATGAATAAATAAATAACATTGAAAAAGAGTTAATCATAACAATATAAAAAACCACTAACAGAAACATCAAATTTTTTTTCAAGTCATTTTTACATTTTTCTTTTACCTTCCATCCACAATCTCAATTTCTAACTTTGCATTGACTACAGAGGAAGGCAGATCATTTAATGATGTCGTTGGTTTTGTAAATGAGAAAACTATTGGTGTAAATGTGGTGTAGAAGATAGAGATGGATCAAAAGTATGTGGAGGAAGAACAATGGGTGGTGGGCTTACATCTGATAAAGGTGATAGTAGAGGTCTCAATGATGGTGATGGTGATAGAAATGAAGATAGTCATTGTGATTTTAAAGTCTAGATATGGTGATAGAAATGAACATGATGTAGCATACTAGAAGAATTTGGTTCATTTATGTGTCCACGTCCATCTCCATCATGGCCACATCCTTTACGCACAATTTGCGATACAAAATAAAATATAGAACAAACAATAGAGATATGATGAACAAGCATGCATTTTAGAATAAAATGCACCGATAGATTTCAACAAAATATAAATTTTTTTTGATAGTTTAATATTATAATACAAATTATAAGAATTTAATTATTGGCATCACTGTCATCCTCCAATGGATCTTCTGATATTTTGTCTGATTCCGATAGAAGTTCGAACTCATCTTCAAATAAAAATTGATCATCTTCAATTTCTATTATGCTACCATTTGAGACACATAAATTTTTTGGAACTTCATCTACATTCACAGAGACAATATTTTTTATGTCATCTTCTTGGAATGCCAGTGCAATATCTAATTCTGCACTTCTTTGTTGTGATGTTGGATCTTCAAATTTTGATAGAGCTTTGATTTTGCAAATCACCCACCAATCACTCTTATCACGAGATAAACTCGGATATGTACAATAATATACTTGAGTGGCTTGAACTACCATAATAAATGGCTAATATCGATTATATCTGTGTTTATGGTTAACATCCAATAGCTTATAATCCGAATGAATCTTTGTGCCCACATTTCGCGTAGGATCAAACTACTCGCACTTAAATAATACAATCCTGTTATTTTCGAGTCCAGGATACTCCAACTTAATAACTTCTTTGAGTTGACCATAAATCAATCTCATCTACATTATAACCTGCGCCTTTAATGCATACACTACTATTCATTGTTATTTTAGAATAACTATGCCTGATTATGTGAAATTTATATCCATTAACAAAATACCCAAGATAGGTTGTCACATATTTAAATGGACCTTTACTTAGATTCTAAATGAAAATATTTGAATCTCTATTTGAAGGATCAATTGCCAGTGACATAAATTTAAAAATTAATATTAACAAATAAAAGATAATATTAAATTAAATAATTTAAAAATTTAAAACTTAATAATTCTCACATAATGTTTGAACCAATTCACAAATTCAAAATCTAGCATATAGATGACATCATTGTTAGAAATTGCTGGTTGCCTATATTTTAACTACTTGACATAAATACTACACAAATATAAAAAGAGATAAAAATATATATATCAATTTTTAATAATTCATATTAAAGATAAAATTAAACTATGATTAAACCTACAACCATTTTGTGAAAACATACTCAATATATGGTGCAGCCTCCTCACTATTAAGTAAGACATAGCTTCGGGTTGCTTTGTAATCTTCATCTGTCATACATCTTTTTATTCCTCTTCCAAATGCTCTTCCAGAGTTCTTGAAGATAGATAGTTTGTTCACAGAATCATCTTCTACCATCACATTACCTTCATCATTCTGAAGCATATTTCTATACTTTGTATTGACATAATCCTCAAAATAATATGAACAAAATGATGATGCTTCTTCTACTAATGATGCATTATAAATTGAACCTTCAACTTTTGCCTTATTTCTAACATTCATTTTCAACTTACGAAGATACCTACAACCACAATGTTATTTACCTCTCAAAATGCAGCAAATTATATTATTTTACAATATTACTTTATGTACAAAATAATAAAATGCAGCAAATTATATGTATTTACCTCTCAAAAGGATACATCCACCTGTATTGCACTGGCTTTGCTATCCTTGCTTCATATGCCAAATGGACCTTCAAATGCTCCATTGAGTCAAAAAAACTTGGTGGGAATATCTGTTCAAGTTAATAAATAATAAGTGAAATATCATTCTCCAGCCTCACCATGTCATTTATTTTGATTGTGGTTACAATTAGCTATTTGAAAAAAAAATAAAGTTCTGTAACGACCTTTCAAACACTTAGGAGAAGTAATTCACATAATTCTTTTGGTATTAATCTCTGCATAAATACATGACAGTCATGACTTTTCATTCCAAATAACTTAAGATTCTTCATATCCACACTTCTACCCATTTTTGACACATATCCATCATAGAATTTCAAATTTTTAACCTATTCACACAATATCTATCTTGCCATCTTATAAAGCATGTAGCAAGCTTTAGGAAATTTTTCTGTTGCCACATTCAGTTTCAATCCAGGATGTCAATAGTAATCATTCTGCTCTTATCTTGATTTTAAAGTATTTTTTTTTGTTTTTCCATCTACATTAAGGATGATGTTGAAAACATTGTCAAATACAATTTTTTGAATATGTATTACATTTAAGTTATGACGAATTAAATTGGACTTCCAATACGGCAAATCCCAAAATATACTACATTTCCTCCAGCCAAATATTGTATATATTGGTCCATTACTTTTAGTAGCATCCTTTTAAGTTACCTTCTTCAAACCTAATCTCTAAAACTCTATAATAATATTATCTCTTGAACGAATTGCTAGTGCAACTATCATCACAATTTTATTTTTTCAAAATGTAGTTCTATTTCTTCAAAATGGATGATTCTTTAAATATACAATAAAGTCAAAATTGTTTACCACTAAATTAGAGGGTAAATGCATTAGAATTTATCATGCAATACGAGAATATGAATCATCCTACAGTATTCTAGCCAAACAACATTGAATATGCAATAAAGTCACCTACCGTCCACATAAGGGCTGCCTGTATAATGGAAATTTGCTTTTTTTAGATATCATATGTATCAATGCCAAAATATCACAAATGATTTAACTTTGCAATAAGAAGCTGTATGAAAACATCCAGCATGTCTTTAAGAATTTTTGGCCCTAGAACCAATATTAAGAAAAACATATATTGCTCCTTCATACACAATCTTGGAGGCAAGTTACATGGTGTCACTATGACTGGCCATGTTGAATAGTGTTGTCCAGATTGCCCAAATGGCTGAAATCCATCAGTGTAGAGACCTAATCTCACATTTCGACTTTCAGCTGCAAAATGTTGATGTAAATAATTAAAATGCTTCCAAGCAAGTGAATCTGATGGATGATGCATTACCCCTTCTTCAACCTCATTCTCATAATGCCACCTCATAACATTTGTTGTAGCATTTGATATATATAGTCTTTGTAATCGAGTAATTAATGGAAAATAATACATCTTCTTAAATACAACCTTCTATTTTTGTGGCATATCTTCAACACGAGGTACCTTTTTAAATCGAGGATGATCACAAAACATACAACTAATTAAATCACTATCACCACCCCAATATAACATACATTCTTTTAAACAACAATCAATTTTTTTGGCTCCATTCCTCGTAGTAATTTTTTAGTGTTGTAAAAGTTATTAGTGATCAAATTATTATCTGGAACAATCTTCTTCATTAGTTCTGTCACCTAATCAAATAATTTCTCAAACATATGATTTTTTGACTTAATGCTCATAAGTCGAGCCACAAGTGACAATTGTGAATGTGTTTTATAACCAAGCCACAATGCTTTATCTGTAGCTTTAAGCATTTCATAAAATTTCTAAGCTTTAGGATTAGGTGGTTCATCCACGTACTTCATATTGAAGTCAGCACCAGTAGCTAGCGTGATCATTCTATGGTATGTATTTGATGATTCTTCACCACAAGCAAATGATTAAGTATCCTCATTTTGGTCAATGTTCAGAGCCTTTGTACTTTCCCCATGAGAAATCCAAACAAAATAATTTGGCACAAAGCCATATTTTGCCAAATGGTATCTTATAGTGTTTGCATGAAAAGGGATATTCTTACACTTGCGAAGAATAGATGAACACTTTATTTTTTTTCCATCCATCCATCTCGATTGACTACATGCAAAATTGATGAAAGTTTCAAGCCCACTCAAAAAATATTTATTCAAAAATCAATTAATAAACCTTCTGTACAACCACTGATGATCTGAACTCATTTTTCCCTGTTTTATTTACAAAAATTAATGCTCAATCATTATTTTGAATTAACCATTCTATTACTTCAAAATATACTAATATTTACTTAAAATTTTTTATAGATGAATATTTAAAAATTAAATATCATGAATATCGAGGAAATGCATTTTAAGAATCTACATAAATAGATAAAGCCATTTGTAGCACAATAAAGATTACTAGATATCACAGTAATACTAGATAAAGGGAGCAAAATATGATGATACACAAGAAAGGAAAGCAAAAAAGAAAGACATTTAAAGTTTGAAGGGGGACAGGGAGAGAGAGAGAGAGAGAGAGAGAGAGAGAGCAAGAGAGAGAGATAGAGCAAGAGAGAGAGAGATAGAGAGAGAGAGAAGGTGGGGAGAGAGAGGACAGAGAAATGGGAATATGTGCGGAGAGAGAGAGAGAGGAGAGAGACGAAGGAGAGAGAGGGGGAGAGAAATGGTGAAAGGAAGAGAGAGGGGGGGAGAAATGGTGAAAGGGATAGAGAGTGAAAGAGAGAGAGAGAGAGGAAGAGGGAGAGGGAGAGAGAGTGAAAGTGAGAGAAAGAGTGAGAGTGAGGGAGAGGGAGAGAGGGGGGAGAGAGAGAGAACAAGCAAGAAAGAAGAGCGAGAAAGAAAATAACAAGAGAGAGTGTGTGACATATAAAGAAAAAGATGAATAGAGTGACAGAAATAATTAGAGAGAGACAGAGAGTGATAGAGAGTGTGGTGTTAGAATTAAAAATTATATAAAAGAAAATAAAATTTTTTCTAACTAAATCTATCTAATATTACATCATTTATCATACATAACTTCATATTTGAGCTTGAGGCCCAAGGGCTGGGATTAGGTAAGAGTACGACCCTTATTTGTATTATACCATATATGAGCCTGATCAACAGGCACTCTCATGCTATGTGCTTACATATTGTTGTTATTATATCTTTTGCCATTTAATTTCAAGTTAGTGCAACAAATTAGTAGTATCCCATATATAATTATATGTTAGAATACATATAGTAAATGTAGTTATAAATAATTACATATAGTTAACCATATAATTATATATAGATATATGCATACAACTAGTTATAAGTAAATATAAATAAATCTATACAAAGTTATGAACAATTATATAGATTTACATATATGTATACATAATTAAAAATAAAGTTATATTTATTTATATAGAGTTATTTATAGTTATAAGAATATGTATATATAGTTATACACATATAGCTAAACATTATGGTGTATGTTTTTATACATATAATTATAAATATTGTTACATATAATTATACATATAGTTACACGTATAGTTAAACTTATATTTATACATGTATGTATATATATTTTATCATATAATTTCATATATTTATACATAAAGTTATGTATAGGTATGTATATACTAAAATGCATTTTTTATACTAATATTTAAAAATGTATATTAAATAAATATTGTAAATTATATATTTAAATATATTTATGTATGACATTTTTATAGTTATACATATAGTAAGATAGAATTATTTATTGTTATATGTTAGAATACATATAATATATATAGTTATAAAAAATTATATATCATTAAACATTTAGTTATATATATATATATATATTCATACGGGTAGTTAAATTTAGTTATAGATAAATATATACAATGTTATAAATAAATATATAGATTTAAATATATGTATAGATATATGTATAAATAGTTAAAAATATAGTTATATTTAATTATATAAAGTTTTATTTAGTTTTACAAATATTTATATATAGTTATACACATGTAATTTAAAATTAATGTTGTATGTTGCTACACATGTAATTATAAATATAGTTACATGTGGTTATACATATAGTAATATGTATAGTTAAACTTATATTTATACATGTATGTATATATATTTGATCATATAATTTCATATATTTATACATATAGTTATGTATAGGAATGGATATACTAAAATACATTTTTTATACTAATATATATGTTGTTAATTATATATTTAAATATAGGTTATACATTAATAATATAAAATTGTGTATAGTTATATGTTATTATGCATATAATATATATATATAGTTATTAAAAATTATATATCATTAAACATTTAGTTATATATATATATATATATATATTCACATGAGTATTTATATTTTGTTATACATAAATATATGGAAAGTTATAAACAAATATATATATTTACATATATGTATAAATAGTTAAACATATAGTTAGTTACACGTATAGTTAAACTTATATTTATACATGTAGGTATATATATTTATTTATATAATTTTATATATCTATACATATAGTTATGTATATGTATAGATATAATAAAATACATTTTTGAATACTAATATATACAAAGGTATATTAAATATAAGTTTTAAATTATATATTTAAATATAGTTATGTATATAGCTTTTATAGTAATACATATAATAAGATACGATTATTTATAGTTATATGTTATTATACATATAAAATATATAGCTATAAATATTTTTATATAGTTAAACATATAGTTATATATAGATATATTCATACAAATAGTTATACATAAATATATAAAGTTATAAAAAAATATATAGATTTACATATATGAATACATACGTACAAATATAGTTATATTTAATTATATAGTGTTATATAGTTATACAATTATTTATTTATAGTTATATGAATATTTATATATAGTTATACACATATAGTTAATATAATATTGTATGTTATTATACAAGTAATTATAAATATAGTTAGATGTGATTATACATATATTTACCCATATAGTTATACCTATATTTATACAATTAGGTATATATATTTATTTATATAATTTTATATATCTTTACATATAGTTATGTATAGGACTAGATATAGTAAAATATATTTTAGAATACTAAAATATACAAATGTATATTAAATATAAGTTGTAAATTATATATTTAAATATAGTTATGTATAATGCTTTTATAGTAATAAATATAGTCAAAGACAATTATTTATAGTTATATGTTTTTATACCTTTGGGATCCAATGGCAAAAACGCACAAAACAGAAAATAAACAAGTTCGGCTTACAACAGATCAGAACAAAGTAAATGCGAACTTGTATTTCAGGCATGTAATATATAAATATAAATAGAATTTGAATCCCCCTGGAAACAGATGATGCCATCCACATAATAGAACAAAACTCAAGAAAAATAGGCAAAGATTAGATCAACATCCAGATATGTCACCAAAGTTTACTTCATCCTACTTATATTGTTTATGATTTGCTGGCAATGTAATTGGAAAGCCGATCAATACCATCATACAGGCCCTCGCCAGAGGTAGCATTGTTGCTCTAAATCTGCCCATGGCTTTGGAGAAGAGAGTGAAGTCCTAGATTGTCAGTAATTTCAGTTTCATTCATCGCATTGGGAAGATCTTGCTTATTGGCAAACACAAGCAAAACTACATCTCGAAGCTTTTCCTCGTTATCATCCTATGCAACTCATCTCTAGCTTCAACTACTCGATCTCTATCATTACTGTCTACAACAAATATGAGACCTTGGGTATTTTGGAAGTAATCTTTTCAGAAAGGGCGAATCTTGTCTTGACCCCCGAAATCCCACACAATGAAATTAATGCTTTTCTATTTAATAGTCTCTACATTGAAGAAAATAGTAGGAATTGTGGTGACAATTTCACCTAGCTTCAACTTATATAGAATGATTGTCTTTCCATGAGCATCAAGACCTAGCATCAAAATCCTCATCTCCTTGTTAACAAAAAACCTGCTAAATAGCTTTGTGAACGTAAATCCTATTTCTTCCACTAAATCTAAAATTCTTCGTCGTATGGCAGTAAAGAGATCTGATGAGAGAAAGAAACAGAATCAATAGACCTTCAAGAGATGGTCATCATATAGAGAGATCAACCTCTATATGTTCTTATACATATAGTATACATAATTAAAAAAAGAGTTAAATACTATATATAGATATATTCATACAAGTAGTTATAAGTAGTTATACATAAATATATACATAGTTATAAATAAATATATAGATTTAATTATATGAATACATATATGTATGCATAGATACAAATTTAATTATATTTAATTATATAGTGTGTTACTTAGTTATACAAATATTTATATATTATTATACACATATAGTTATAAATATGTATGTAGTTAAAGATATAGTTATATATAACTTTTTATAGTTATACATATCATAAACTACAATTAAATATAGTTATATATTATTATACGTACGATATATTTTGTTAAAAATATAGTTATATCGAATTACTCATTTAGTTATAAAATATTATATAGTTAAAAAAATAATTATATATAGTTATTAATAAAGTTATAAAGATGGTTTACATAGTTTAAAATGTAGTTAAATATAATTATGAATAGTTTTAAATTGTTATACAATTAATTATAAATAGGGTACATAAACTATGATAACAACACACTCTCAAATGCCTAATTGAATTAAACCACTATAGAGAAAGAACTTGTATAAACAATCTTTTCTTTTGGCAAGTTAATATCATATTTAGTGGGAAACGAAAGTCTTAGTATATATTAAATATTCTATAATCAAATATCTCATAGAAAAGAAAGATATCATGCGTAGATTGATTTTATGGATTTTACTATTACAATAGTTTGAACTATAGATATTAGATAAGAAATTTACATATAATCAAAATTTAAAATAGCTTATCAAGACTAGAAAAAAAAGATAGAAGAGTTGTTGAAGAAGATATTAGATAGATTTTTTTATTTGAACAAATTATATTATTGAATGAAAATGTAACTCCAAGGTAAGTAGTATTGAATGAACCTTATAATTACAAGTAGTACTCTCATCAAAATATGAGGTAAAGTGTTATAGATGGGAGATTAGAATATCTTGCAATAATGTCACTTTTTACTCGTGCTCTCATTAATTGTGGAACATGTTAATAATTATGTGCTCAAGTATTTTTCTTCTCAAAAATAATGTTAATATTTACATATATATGCATAAAAATATATGTGCATATACACTAACCTACAGACACACATTTATAATTCCATATACATTACTATACATTATATCACAATACACATTTTTGTACTTTTGTATATATTCACACATGTATCTACATTTTCATAGTAGTGTGTATATACTTGTATGAATGCATATACTACTAAACACCCACACAAACACACACATATACCTATATACATAATATTTTTTTAGAATTACACATGAAACAATTATATATATGTGTGTGTGTGTGTGTGTGTGATGTAAATGTATTTAAAATTTTATGATTTTGAAAATTTAATTAAAATAAAATATTATATATGGTACACAATTTATAAAATATTGTATATTCTTTATATTTAAAATAAATTTGTGTGTGTGTATATGGGTGGGTGTGTGTGTGTGAAGTATATTAATGCATAAAATGAAATTATGAATTAACTATATGAGCTTCTATTTTATTCAAATAGTTGTTTTTTTAAAATTTATATTAAAATTACTATCATTATACTCATATAAATAAATGAAAATGACATATTCGTAAATTATGTTGTTTTACAATTATGTTAATAATTAAAATATTGTCATAAATAGATAATATTGTTTTTGTTTTTTTATATAATTTTTTTATTAAAATATTAATGTCAATGAAAATTTTCTAACTATTATTTATTGGTATTAATAAATTTTTAAAAACTTTAAAATTCAAATAATTATAATGTAGTGCATATAAATACATGCCTTTAATGTTTTGTAAAAAAATCAATTATTTCTTTAATTATGTTCAAACAAAACAGGTTACCATATAAATACATGAATAAATTTTTCTACAAGTTATTTTTTTTTATTCAAAATATATAAATGACCTTATAAATATATGAATTTGTTTTTTTAAATAATTATTTTTAATTTTTTTTTAAATTGAATACGCTACAATGTTTTTATTTGTAATTACTAGATATATTTTAAACATTATTTATTTATAATAAATATAACGTATTGCATATTATGAGGTGCAAATTTTATTTGGTAAATAAATTTTATTTTTAATGTTTTATCTTTGAAAATTGAAACTACATCACATATATATTTTAGAAATTTTTTATAATATTTATTACACAAACATATTGTTATTTGTTTTGAAATTTACAACATGAATTTTAACAAATATATATTTTATTAGAAATCAATTTTAGTTAAATGATATTTAGTTAAACAAAAATACAAACCCTAAACAGATTAAATCATAATGATTTATACAAACATATAAAAATACATTAAAAATAAATTTACGGTTGAAAAAATTAAATTTTAACATCCTAAATTATATGGAAATATGCTAAAATTTATACAATATCAAAATATATATATATATATATATATATATATATATATATATATATATATATATATATATATGAATGAGATGAATAATATGAACGGATATTAAGTTTCTGAAACATGTAGTTATACATGTTGTAGATGTCATTATATTTAGTTTTTCATGTTATTATATATATTTAGACTTATGGCTATGTATAGGTATTGGTGTAGCTAAATATATTTATATATAGTAATATGTTGATATACATATTGTTAAATACATTTATATATAGTTATATATAAATGTATAAATCTTTATATATTTAAGTTCCTCAAATCAATAAGTGTATTTAAACATTATTATACATGAATATGCATGTGTGATATAATTCAAATTTTGTATATAAATATATTTTACTATATCTATAACTATAAAAATAGTATGCATAAACATAACTATGTATAAATATAATAACATATATTTAATATACATACATACATATATAAATATATATATTTGTATGAAATTAATTGATGATAGACACCTTGATTTTTTTGTTACATTTTGGAAAGTGACGGCATAAAGGTAGATATAATTGTGTGAAGAAGTGGTTAGATGTAAAAAAAAACAAAAGATCACTCTATGTCATTATTTTTGGCCAACAAGAGACTCTAGTTGATAAAATAAGCTAAATATAAAAATGACATTGGATTAATCATATCTATGCTTGGAAAAATACACCAAGCACCTTGACATGGAGCTCACCTAGTGGTACTTCATCATCACCATATTCCACAGTCTCTTAACATCAACTTCTTCCAAGGTCTCAAATATTCAGTCATGGAATTTGACAAATTATATGTCAAAGAGAATGAGATAGAGGTTAAAACTAATTCGATCTAACTAGTTTGATTAAAATTGAGTTTGATTTGATATATTTATTCTAGTTTGATTGATAAATATATCATTTTATTATTGTTTTTTAATGTTTGCTTTTATTTTACTCCTAAATAATACATAAAGAAATCTGATTTTAATTTATATGGTGCCGTTTCTCATGAAATACTATGATAAAATTTTTATAAATCTGAATTTATTTCACCCAACACATGTATAATAAAAAAATAGTCATATTTAAAGTTGAATCTACTATTTCACACATGTCAAGTAAAGAGAAAATAATGTAAACCTACAATATGATCAAAATAAATAATAAATATTATGTAATGAAGATGTATCATTATTGTGGCATAGGAAAAGTTGAGAGAGAGAGGGAGAAAGAGAAAGGGAGAGAAAGAGGAGAGAGAGTGAGAGAGAGAAGAGAGAGTGAGGGAGATAGAGAGAGAGAGGGAAGAAGAAAGGTGGAGAGAGAGCGGAGGGAGAAAGAGAGAGAGAGAGAGAGATATGGAGAGAGAGACTGAGATGGAGAGAGAGAGATATGGAGAGAGAGTGTGTGAGATGGGGAGAGTGAGAGAGATGGAGATGGATAGAGAGATGGAGAGAGAGAGAGAGAGAGACAGAGAGAAAGACAGAGTGTGTGTGTCTGTGAGATGGAGAGAGAGAGAGAGAGAGATGGAGAGAGAGAGAGAGATGGAGATGGATAGAAAGATGGAGAGGGATAGAGAGATGGAGAGAGAGAAAGATGGGGAAAGAGATAGAGAGATAGAGAGAGAGAGAGAGAGAGAGAAATAGGGTAATGCCTATTTATGAAAGAAATGATGCAACTAACTAATGAGTATTTTGTGAAAATTAGTAAGAGATCAGGCTAGACATTTCCTAGTAATGGTTGAAAAACAAAAGACTAAAGAATTTATATAAGAAATTATGATAATGGATGAACTAAATCTTGAGTTAAACAAATTAACTGATGCTTAGAAAAATAGTTGCATAAATTATAAGCTATATAGTAATGTTTGAATAATTTCCAGCATCCCATCGAAGAAATAGAACATGAGAAGTTTTTTTAGATTAACTCAAGCTAGTGTGATTGTTGCTTAGCATACTACTGATGTTGAGAACTTAGTAAAATTTTTTTTATAAGTTATGAATAATAATGAAAGAAATTGACCTTTTCGAAAAATGGCTGAGAATTGAATTCAGATGTTGATTTTTATGAAGCAATCATAAATGAAAAATTATTTGAAAACAATGGCTGAGACAATCCAAGATAGTGAAATATGTGAAGATCAAGTTAGTGAACTGAAGAGATTTAGAACCTTGGACTCCAAGGATAGCTTGCAAAGTATGTGACGGAATGTAATTGTGTGCCAAAAAGAATTATATCTCAAACACCCATAATTTTATAGTTGTGATGCGAGAATTTATATATATTCTAATTTCTCAAAAGAAAAGAAGTAGAAACACAAGACATAAAGCACTCTTGAAGGAATTCCAATGATATTTTATTTAACAATCAAAAAGAGCCTAGAATGTGATCCTTCAATGCTAATTGTAATTTAGATTCACATAACTAATAATTTATTAATAGATATATTAATCAAGAGCAACATAATTTACAATGGATCTAAAATATGCCTTGTGTTTTAGTCATGATTTTCAACTAGTGTCATTTTAAAGATCTATGCGAAGCAAAGTAATAATTTATGTTTTGTGTTTTTGGAGAAACACAAAGCACAAAACACTTATACAATTTCTTTGAACTAGGAACAACATATTCACTTATATCTAATATATTTTTGGAGAAAATGAGAGTGGTTCAAAAAAAAATAGAAGACTTCTATATTATTTCTTTCATCTAGAGATGCAATTTACTCATATCAAATCGTTAATTAGTATATACTATTATGAAATATGGAGGAATTAACTTTTGATATGTTAGACCTAGAATTATATGGGATTGATGTGTATCTAAGAAGGAAATGGTAGTTAAAAGAAAATACCAAAGTTGTTTTTTTGTTTTTTTTATTTTTTATTTTTTATTTGTTTTATTTTTTTGTTTGTTTTTTATTTTTTGTTTGTATTTTAGTTTTTTATTATATTTTTTTTTTATTTTTTTATTTTTTTTATTTTTTTTATTTTTTTATTTTTTTATTTTTTTATTTTTTGATTTTTTTGATTTTTTTGATTTTTTTGATTTTTTGATTTTTTTATTTTTTATTTATTTTTTATTTTTTTAAATACCATAGATTGTTATAATCAAAGTTTTAAATTAGTTGAATAATATCATTTATAATATTTATGAAAGATAATGCTTTCTTATATCCTCTATGTTAAATATGGAAGTTGTTAGAGTTTTATATAAATGAAATAATGAATGACTAACCAATATTATAAATAAATCTTGTAAAATTAAACAAGTTGAAACTATTTTGGTGGCGAGAATCTTTGTAAATATATTTTTTTGACAAATTATCTATATTCATGATTTATTTATAATAATAATCAAAAACAAATATCTTATTCTAAGAATTAATGAATTGTTTGAATAGTTGGATATAATAAAGTATTATGTAAAATAGATTTGTGATCTAATTATCATGAAACAAAAATTAAAGAATCTTCTTTTATGAAACACATGTGCCAAAATATAAAACATATATAAGTGGTTTAGATATTTAATGTCAAAATGGGGGATGTCTACTCCCCATTTTTGTCAAAAAAAGAAGCATTACCTCTTTTTTTTGTTTTATTATTTTTCTAGCATAGATCAACATATAATAAGGATTGAGATTTCAAAAGTATATATTTTTAACATCTTTTGCATTCGCCTAATTAATAGTGAATAAGAGAGGAAAAGAGAAGAGCCCATAATATAGGTAAGAATGTGTTGAACAATGTAAACTTTGTGTTTCATTTAATATATATATATATATATATTTGTTCTCTTTAATATATCTAACAAATAGGAAATCAAGTTATTCTCAACAATTAGTATTGGAGGTTTAGGTTGTGCATTATGATGCACCATTGGGCGAAGTTACTATTAATGATAATAATGAATTTAATAAATAGTAAACATTTTGCAGACAATTTCAGCATGTCAAAAGAGGTGTTCTCGATTCTCATACACCATGTTTTGCAAGAATTGTCTAAAAGAATTCATATTTTGTAGATAGTAATGACTGCATATGAAGGAAAAGTGAAAATAAAAAAAATCTATGAAACAAAATTTGGATTCTAGAAAACATAGATGAAGGATTATATATACTAGAAAAATCTATATCCCCTTTTGAAAAAGATGATAAAGTCTATGAAGAAAGAAGAGCACATACTAGCAATTGTATTCATCTAAAATATGATATCGTACCAACTTACTTTCCATATAAAAATGAGAAGAGCATAGTAAGGCTTACAAAGGCTCTTGCTAGTATATATGAAAAACTAATTGATGCTAAAAAATGTGCACATGATGAGGTGTTTTTTCAATCTGAAGTTGATAGAAAGCACATCAGTGACCCAACAACTCAATGAAGTCAACACAATCATGATCCAATTAAATTTTAATTGGTATTGAAGTCAATGATGAAGTATGTTTATTGATACTTTTGTGTTCTCTATCAAAAATTAACATATTACAATTATAGGTGTGCATAGTTCATCAAGAACTAATAAATTGAAATTCAATGATGTTTATGATCTCTCAGCAAAGAGATTCAATAGAGATAGACAAGTGAAACATCAACCTCTTTAGAATTATATACAAATTTAATTGAAAGAAATTCAACCAAGAGAAAGCATCAAAGAAAATCAAAAAACAAGAGGTCTAAATCTAAGAAACATTGTAATTATAATAGCTCAAAGACCATTAACTATTGAAATTATTGAGAGACAAGACACTACAAAAATCAATGCAAGTGTTAGTTATTTTATAGCATGGTAAAATGTATCACATGTATATGAGTTTAACAAGTAATAAAGTTAACTCTATGAATCTGGATTATCATTTCATAGATATTGATTATTTGGATTAATTATCAAAGTTTCTTCATTATCTAAGATTACAATAAGTAAATAGTTTATAGTGTTTACTCAAGTAAACAATTATATGGTTAGCATACAATAAGTAAACAATATCAAGTCCATGGGTATATAAATTATGAGTTAATAGCTATAGCGGTGATAAAATATGTGACATTCTACTCATCCATATTGGTGGAACTTCTCAAACCCACCAAAAAGTCATCGACATTAATTCATGTAGGAAATAATGTATGTCAGAAGAGCTGGATATCTTATATATTTTAATCTAGTATGAATCATATTGATAGTCAATTCTAGGGTATTTATAAGGGAGCCTATGCGTCATTTAATTAAACATAGTAATTAAAGTATAGTCAAATATATACTTGTATTCAAATGTCTTGTAAATTAGTATCAGTATACATAAAATCTATAACATTTTTATTTGAACTAATTGAATACTGGTCAATAAATGTTTACAGATATTAATTTGACATTAACAGATATTAATGTGACTATACATTAAATTTGCATATAACAAATTATTGCTTTGTATGAATATGTTTATGTTGCGTCGGTGTCGAGAGAATGATGGAGGACTACGGAGGAGTTGTGTCGCTTATTCTTTGAAAATGTCGAGAGAAAGATGTGGGACTCAGTTTCAACAAAATAAACATTAAATAACAAATTGTATATATTTCCAAAATATTTATATTTTTAATTATAAAAACATTAAATAAATAATATATATATATATATATATATATATATATATATATATAGTACAAAAAGACTCATTTATTTTATTAACTATCAAAATTTTTTGAACTAAATTAATGTGTGTGTAGTAAGGTACAAATTAAAAATATACACCTTGCAATTTTTTATTATAATATTAATTAAACAATAAATATATAAACAATTTAAAAAATATATGTTTAGCCTTATAAAAAAAATATCAAATAGCGACAAAATTAACAAACTTCATATAATAAGACATACATGAAAAGATGATTTGTCTTATAGCCACTCTCCTAAGAGTTATAAAATACTCTTATGTTAAAAATATATAAAAATTTATATTATATGGCTATAAATTTATAAGAATTCATCATAGTAATTTTTATGAAGATAATATGTAATAATTTTAAAGGCATAAAATTTCATATTATTTGATATCATTTATAATTTTTAAAAATCATAAAAATACTTTAAGTGATAAGATAATTAAAAAAAGTTATTATAATTATTTTAATAAATACTATATGTTAAAAGCTAATAGAAAAAATATTACTCAATTGTTTAATTCTTATAAATTTTAGTAGGGTCAAATATCTATGTATTTATTTTTAAATATTAAGTTATTTTCTTTTAACTTTAATGAAAAAATTTATATTTTTATTATATTTCAAAATTTTAAAATTTTGTATTAATTAATTTTTTTTAAAAGTTTCCTATAATCATAAATTTTTTTATACTAAAAATCATATTAATATTTATGAGTTTATTCATCAAATTCATATATTTTTGAAAATATTTTATATTTTATCATACAATGAATTAATTTACATTTATATTAGTAAAAATTATAATGTATGTTAATTTAATTTTTAAAATATTGAAATAAATTATTATACTTATTGAGTTAATTATTTAATATTACTTTAATAAAAAATTTTTAAGTTTCTTAATTAAAAATTTTAGAAAAATTTTTGTATAATTTTTTAAAAATTTAATACATAATAAAAATAGATATTTTAGTTCTTATTAATATAATTTTTTTTATATTTTAAAATTTTTTAAATTATTTATTTATAATATCTTTTTTTTATGATTTTATGAGGAGAATGTAACTCTAAAGGATCGCTCATCTATAGACCTTTAACATACATCTAATAAACAAAATTAAATAAAATATTAAAACTAATAATAAATTAAAAAAAATTAAATAATTAAATATTGCCTAAGGAAATTCCGTCACTATGTTTGGGATTTAATTAGCTATGAAAGATCGAATAACGGATAATTATATAATTTTATAGATAGATAAATAGATAGAAAATTGATAGATAGACAAATATATAAATATAATGATAGATAGATAAATAGACTAATAGACTAAAAGATAGAAACATAGATAGAGAGATTGATAGATAAATATACAGATAGATACATATACAATAGATAAAGAGATAGATAGATAGATAAATAGCTACCTAAATTTATAGATAGATAGACATATAGATAAATTTACCTGATAGACTAATAGATAGAATGATAGTTAGATAATTAAATAGATAGATAGATCTAAAGATAGATAGTTAAACATAGTGAAAAATAGATAGGAAGATAGTTACAAAATTAGATATAAATATAATCAATTAGACAAATAAATTGATAGATAGATAGATAGAAACAAAGACAATAGATAGATAAACAGATAGATATATAGCAGATTGATAGATAGACAAATATATAGTTAGATAGATATAGAGATAGATAGATAAAAAGATATTTAGACAGATAGAAAATAACTAGAAAGATAGATAGACAAATAGATAGATAGATATACACATATAGGGATAAAGAGATATACATATAGATAGATAGATTGTTAGCAAGATAGTCAAAGATAGATAGACAGATAGCTAGATAGATAGTCAGAAAGACCTATAGATAAATTTATAGATATACAAATAGTTAGATAGATAGGTAGACAAATAGAAAGATATACAGATAAAAATATAGACAAATAGACAAATAAATAGATAAATATATAAATAGATAGACAGATAGATAGATAGATAAATAGATAGACATGTTGATATAAATAGATAGATAGACACATAGATAAAAAGACTATTAGAAAAATATAGAGATGGATAGATAAATTAGATAATAGATAGATAGACAGATAAACGAATAGATGAATAGACAAAAAGATAAAAATAGAAAAAGACAATAGACAGAAATATATATAGATAAATAAACAGTTAGATAGATAGAAAGATATATAGATAGATATATAGATAAATTGATAGAAATATAGATAGAAAAATAGATAGATTAACAAAAAGATAGATTGATAGATAGACATATATATAGATCGATATATAGATATATAGACAGATAAATAGAAAGAGATAGAGATAGATAGATATATAGATAGATAAGATTGATAGATCGATAGATGGAGATATAGACATATAGACATATAGACAAATAGATAGACAAATAGACGTATATAAAGATATATAGATAACTAGATAGATAGATTAAGAAATAAATAGATAGACAGATAGATAGAAAGATAAATAGATAAGAAAATAGACATTTAGTAAGTTAGATAGATAAATAATACATAGATAAATTGATAGATAGAAAAATAGACAAATAGATAAATAGATACATAGATAAATACGGTAGATAGACAAATAGATAGATAGGGTGATTGATTGAAAAAAGACAGATATACAGATAAATAAATTGATAGATAGATAGATAGACAAATATATAAAAAGATACATAGATATATAGATAGATAAATAGATAGATAGTCAGATAAACAAATCAATAGATAGATAAATATATAGAAAGGCAGATAAATAATTGATAGATAGATACAAAGAAAGACAAATAAATAGATAGACATATAGATAGATAGATAGACAGATAGAAAAATCATCAAAAACTCATATAAATAGATAGATAAATAAACAGATAGATAGATAGATAATTTGATAAACAAATATATAGATTGAAAAATAGAAATAGAGATAGATACATAGAAACATAGATATATAGAAAGATAATTAGATAGAAAGATATATTGATAGATATAATAATAGATAGAATTATTGATAAATTGTCTGATAGACATGTAAATTGATAGATAGATAGACAAATAAATAGAAAGACAAATAGACAAATTGATAGATAGATAGATAGAAAGATATACGAGTAGACACATAAACAACTAGCTAATTAGACAGACTGATTGATTTATTGAAAGAAATAAAGATAGATAGATAGATCCATAGACTAATAGACTTATATACTAAAAGATAGAGAGAGAGAGAGATAGATAGATAGATAGATAGATATAGAGAGATAGATAGACAAATAGAATGAAAAACAAATAGATAGATAGATAGAGAGATAGAGACATAGTGAAATAGATAGATTGACATCTATACATAAAGGCAAATAGATAGAAAGACAAATAGTCTAATATATGAATAAAACAAAGATAGATAGATAGACATATTGGTAGATAGACAGATAGATATATAGAAAGATACAAAAATAGAAAGAGAAATAGACAAATTGACAGATAGACTAATATACTAATAAATAGGTATACATATAGACAAGTAGTCAAAAAGATATATATAAATATATATATATATATACAAAGATAGACAAATAGATAGATAGGTAGGTAGATAGATAGATATGTAGATAGAAATATACATAGACAGATATATATATAGAAAGATAGATAAATATAAAGATAGAGACATAGACATAGTGAAACATAGACATATATACACATAGACATAGACAGATAGATAGATACAAAAAGATATAGATTTATAGATATACAAAAGGCATATATGTTGAAAGACATATAGACATATAAAGAGTTAGATAGATATATATAGATAAACAAATAGATAGATGAAAAGATAGAAATATAGATATATAGACAAATAGACTAATAGATAGACAAATAGATAGATATCAAGAAATACAACTAGACAGATAGATAAATAGATAGATATATATATTTAGATATATTGAAAATTTATAGATAGACAGATTTATAGGTAGATAGATAGATAGAAAGATAGATTAACGATAGAGGAAAAATAGATAGATACATAGAAAGATAAAAAGTCGGATAGATAGACAGATAGATAAATAGTAATAAAGGTTGATAAACAAATTGATAGATAAGTAGATAAGAAGATAGGTATATAGATATATATATATATATATAGATTGAGAGATAGATAGATAGACAGACAGACAGACAGATAGATAGATAGATATACTGATAGTTAGATAGATAGATCGATAAATATGAAGATAGCTAGATAGTTAGATAAACAAATATACATATAGACATATAAATAGATATACATAGTCCGATAGTAAGAAAGAAAGATAGATAAATAGCTAGATAGATAAAAAAACAGATAGGTAGATAGATAGATAGACATATAGATAGATAGTTAGTTAGTTAGATAAATAGATAGATAAATAGATAGATAGCTAGCTAGACAAATATATAAATAGAAAGATTAGTATATAGATAGACAGATAGATACATTGATACATAGAAGAAAGATTAACAATTAGATAGATAAAGAGATATCCATATAGATAGAAAGATAATCAGATAGTTAAAAGATAGATTGATAAATAGAAATATATATAGATAGGGATTTAAACATATATAGATACACATTTAGAAAAATA